>PVLD010027560.1:0-20588 GCA_004027595.1 Dinomys branickii | reverse complement strand
GAACAGATGGGACGAAGGAAAGGAGAAAAGAAAAAGACAAAAATGTATGTATGTATATAGGAATATATATGAATATACATATGTGCAGGAGGGCTAACATGGTTCTACTATTGTATTATATCACTTAATGCTAAGCAATAATCGATGACAGGATATTAGATTAATAGTGTATATCTGTATGTGTTATCCTGAACACACAGTTCGAAGATATCAATATGTAAAGCAGCAACAAGCGGTGTTTTTTTGTTGTTGTTGTTGTTGTTGATGTTGTTGCTGTTGTTGATGTATGCCTGTTTTGTTTCTTGCCTTTGGATTTTTAGTTTTTGTTTTTTTTTTTCTGTTGTTGAGAGGATTAACTGTCTGACTAAATTTGCATGTCTGTATATGGGTCCATACATCTACAATTCGAAGATATCAATGGATAAAGCAATAACCACTGTTGAGACCATATCACCTTGTCTATAGATTAGTTGTGATTGTACTATTTTCTATGATAATCGGTGTCTGTTTGTCAATATGTTTTTGTACTTTTATGTTTCTAAAATAATAAAAAATAAAATAAAATAAAATAAAAAGAAGTCCTATGTATATTTGTATCTGTGGGTTCCTCTGGCAAGGAAAAGAAACACTTCATTAGTTGTGGATATGTTGGTAATGAAGAATGTGTCATTCTCCTCTGATGTCCTTAGCAGTGTGCAGTACTTAGTGGACCCAGATGACTTATCATGGAGAAATACATTACACCTTAGCAAACACGTGTCCTGTTCCTCATAAAAATTGTGTGTTCCTGCCAGGGGTGCTGCAAAATGCAGGTCATCCCAGCACCCTGGGAGACTGAGGCAGGACAATGAAAGTTAAAACCCAGCCTGCCAACTCTATCATGGATTGAGACTTTGTCTCAAAGAATTTAAAGGGCTGGGGATGTGGCTTAGTGTGAAGTCCCTATGTTCGGTTGCTTAAAAAAATATATATCTTCACTCAGAAAATGTTGAAAATTTGTAACTTATTCTCACTTTGAAGCTAGAATCAACTTCTCAAATGTTCACGAGCTGGCACTCTCTGTATAGATGTACACCACACCCTCATTTCCAATTTACTGAGTTCTTAGTATTAGAATTAACTTAATAGAAACTCAGCTTTGTTCTTGAGTCTCACTACTGTGCCTGAAGGCCACATGCTGTCAGTTGAGAGTTATTATATCAGGCCACATAGATATCCCTAAAGGTCCCTGCTTTGTGTAATAAGGCCCCAGGTAATGAATCTGCGAGGTGAGTAATTATTATGTTTCAGGCTTGGTCTCTTGACAAGTCTCTTATTGCAATATTAACATTGAAAACTGCAGCTTCCATTTCTGGTTAGTGTCCAAATTTTGAAACTAATTATTTCTTTTGCTTTTCTAAATACCCATAGCCTTTGATAATTCCCTTTACGAGCTTCATTGATGAAAAGGAGCAGGAACAGGCAATGCTTCTCCTTTGATGACACCCCTTGCACATCAAGGTCATGACAATCCACATATACACACATACGAAGCTTGTCCGAGAATTCTCATTTTAATATTTTCAACAGACCCTCTATGAAACTAAAATTACAATTTGATCTGGATTCAAAACTGGAGCATCAGCGTGGTTAGAGGATTTACCCAGAGCCATCCAGCTAGTAAGGGCAGGAAGCACAATTTCAATCTACTCTTAAATGCTCTAATGAAGCTCAGCCCACGCTGAAGGCCACCCACGTGCTCCAAAGTGTCTGTTTGTGTCTATTACATGGTGCTAATTATGAGACTCATGATCTGCTCTACCATCTGCTTTATGAAAACTCAGATCCCACACTGTAATTGTGCATCTCCTCGCACAGACAGATTTACACAGACAGCATGAATCTCAACCCAGGGAGACAGTGAGTCAATCAATCTAAGGACATAAGCAAATGTGGCATTAAGTCTTCTGTCACACACATTCTAACATTCTGGATCAGTCATTTCAATTGTCATAGATGGAGAGTCCTTAAGACCATCCAGCCTAAGGTCTTTGCTTTGGAAGGAAGGTAGGACAGGAGGAAAGAAGCGAGAAAAGAAGGGAGCATGGAAAGAAAGGGAAAAACAGAGGAAGACAGATATAGAGGAAGAAGAAGAGGAAGAAGAGAAGGAAGACAAGGAAAAACAGCAGGCAGGACCCCAAGACAAGGTAAGCGGTGGCAACACCAGACTAGAAGCCAAGTCATCAGTCAGCCCAGTGCTCTGTCCAAATGGCCATGTGAAGCTAGAGGCTGACACAATTTCCCACCACCTGCATCTACAACATGCCATTGTGGTTACCAGCATTCAAGCTCTAGGCAAGAATTTGGTCTGAGAAATAATATTTCACACTTACGTAGAAAGTTTCTCCTTACAAAATATTTCATAGGTACTTGATTCTCAAAATCAAAACGATGCTAGCTTGGTGTTCTATTATCCACATTTGGCAGCAGGGAAATATGCCTAGCTTCTGTAAGTTGGAACAACTGCCCTGAAGTCCTCTGATGACAAGTGCCTTTCCCCGTCTACTTCTGTGTCCTGTCCAGTAAACAAGCAACAGAAATCAATACCAGTGAACAACTGTAACTGATATCACCATTGGGCAACTTATTAATACTGTATTGAATTTCTATATCTTGCAGCATGTTTTAACATAGCTGTCATTCTCTCCTCTCTTACCTGAATGTGTATGTATCTTCTATGTCATTACAAGCTACTTGACATAGTTTGTATAACTGGTCATCTGGTTATGGTCTTCTCAAAAAATTATTTGTTCAAGGACTTGTTGTCATGACTTTAAAAGTAGCATGTGTCTCAGAGGTAAATCCTTAAGTGTGTGATATTTAGAGGTGGAAAGAACCCGATTCAGGGGAGTAAGTGGAAGGTAGATGAAGGAAGCGTACCCAGGATCCCATATTTGTTGGAGATCGAGGTTGAAAGCTGGGTACATGGGAGTTCATTTGCTCTTCTTTCTACTTTGATATTTCAATATCACCTGCAATCGAAAGCTTTCTTAAAAAGAAAAACACCCTATCATGTGACTGTAACAATGTCTCATAGGTTTAAATTGTTTTCTCAATTCTTCACTTTCTCCCTCCACCACGTAACCTTGCAGTGTCCTAGAGGGGCAGAGTACCCTGCCCAGCTTTGCTGATACTGGTCTTGGTCACAGGATTCTCTTTAAGCAGTAGAATGTTACCCACCATGACAGGAGCAAGGCTGCAGATGTGGCTGCTTATATAGGTGACTCTCCTCACAACCTCAGTGAGAACAGAGTGACACAGGAAGCAGCTGATCCTGTAGTCAGGTCCCAGGACACTTGTCCAACAAGGCCTGAACACACTGAAGTCTGAGCCAAGCCAAGCCAACCCTGAGCCCAGGATGAGACCACACCTGCTGACACAAATAAACTGAACAAATAGGCACATAAACAAACAAGAAATGCCCTTAGGCTACTGGGTTTAGGGTTAGTTTATTATGTGTCATGCAATAGCTGTTCAATATAGACAGTCACACCTCACACACTAAACATTTTACGCTTTTCCGGTTTTTAAAAAGTATGAATAATGAACATTTTTTTATGTAAAGTTCCTCCACTATTTCTGGTCATCCACTCAGCCCTTCCTACCAGTAGACTAAAGAAAAACAAAAACAAACAAACAAGCTACTTTTCCCTCACCTTGCTCCTGACAGTGGTTTGGGGACTGAACTGTCCAGGAAGCCAAGGAAAGGAAGGGAAGAAGAAGAAGAGCTCTGCCCATTTTGTTTTTTATGTTTTCAATCAGATTTCATCAGCACATTTTCGATCCACATAACGATCACATTCATCATAGAGAATTTGTACCTGTGCACGATATACCTTGGTTTTTTCCCCATGCCCCTACCCTCCCGCTGCCCATTTTAGAGGCTATACACACTCTTTATGAGCAGAGCTGAGGCCACCCTGCCTCTCAGCAGGATTACCTGGATGATTTTAAAACGCCCTTTTCAAGGCTCTGTTTATAGGTCATCTATTTTTGAGGCATCCTCTCAACTTATCTGCAGGCCCTTGACTACACTGGTAGCAAGAGAGACGAAGACAATCTCACACCTATAGAATGCATGGTGGAGGCAAAACTGATGGAACCAGGTGACTGATGGATGTGCGAGGGGAAGAGATGAACCAGGAACAGCTCAGGTTTAGCCTCAACAATTGGGCAGTGCCAATCCCTGGGAAGGGGAAGTCCGGAAGGAAGACCAGTCGGAACTGAAGGAGGAACCTGTGACTTCCATTAGATACCCAAGTGGAGATGTTGAGTAGGTAACTGGATATAGATTTTTGAAATATGCTCTATATTTAAATTTCTCTTATAGCTGCTTTGTTAACCCTCAATCTTGAATAAACATAGTCATGGTTTTGTTTTTTCCTTTCCTGCTCCAGGTTTATAACCTGGGATTCAAAGATGGGCTTCACGAACCTTCTGGACTTATATAAAAATTCCTCAAATGTCTACATGCATGCGTTTATCTGAATAGTCAAGGTATTATATATATATATATATATATATATATATATATATATCTGTATGTGTATATGTATATATATATATTACTTTTCCAAAAGGGGCCCACATTTTTCTTAAAAAATGGAGAACTATTGCATCATTGATAGTGGCAAAATTGCTATATTCCTAGTAAAAACTGCCCGAGAGTAGTGCTAATTACATTAACAAATAAACTCCAAACTTTCAGAGGCTTAACTCATGAAGAGAACCTATAATCCATAATTATAATCTATAATCTATAATCTTTGCTTCTGCAGGCAAAGGGCAGGTTTTGCTCCATGGGATCATTTAGGGACCTTCTGCAGATACTCTCCCACCTTCAACACGTAACTCCAGGTGAACCCTGGACATAGATGACTGGTCAGCAGAAGGGGAGAGACTGGAGACGTACATGACTGCTTAGTCACATGGTGCACTTATAACAAGGGAAGGAGCGCCCTCGAGGGACAGGAAACAAACAAGCAAACGAAGCTACAAGAAGAAAATGAGCAACTACAGCCATTATAAGAACGTATAATTGACAATGCACAATGAGCACAATAAGGAATGGGGCACTGATGTAAACAGTGTATGCGGAACTGAAGCCCCTAGGTTTCTAAGTTCTACTAAAGGACAGATCTTGTTAGGTTAGGGCAGTGTGTTTATAGTAATAATTTGTGGGATACATTTTCAAGTATCATTTCTGAAGATTTTTAACACTCACTTTTAACTTTGCCAATACAGTCACTGATGGAGAATATGGCTTCTAAGTTTAATATTTACTAAAATCTTAAGGCTTACCATGGCACAAGAAGGACGATAGTAAAATCTAATGGTGATTTATACAGAAACTAATAATGCAAATGCATTAACATGAACTAAAATATTCTTTAAAATTCCTTTTCATAAAAGCAAAAATTTGTCAATAATTTATAAGAAGCCAATTTCCTGTTAATTTTGAGTTCATGGGTATTATTATTAAAAATTCCATCATCTATGTTCAAAATGTGGTCAGTATACTTGACACAAAAAAGATTCATGGTTGCTCTAATTGTTATTGAGAAACAACTTGCTAAATTTGATTTTTTTTAAATTGAAAAAGGAGCATCTTCCTCTAATTATGACAAGGATGATTTATAAGCCCGGCAACCCTGAAAATGATCCTCCTCTAGGAGTTATAAATATATAACCAAGAAATATACAGAATGAAAAAGACAAAAGGAGAAGTCATTGCTAAAAAGGTCTAGCAAAATTACTGCAGCTCAACAGCAACAGTGAGAAGTAACAGTTACTGTAATCGCAGTGGTGCTGACTGACACAGCTTCCTGTTGTGAAAGGAAAAGGACTCCAAGTCATACGATCTAGATTTCATCTGGGACTCAAGGCTGTCGAGGAAGAAGACTTTACACAGCCTCAGCGATGTTCTGTTAGTCCATCTGCAGTGGGAATAATAATCTCAACCTTGCGAGATCAGCCTTAGGATGTAAGATGCCTTTGCCCTGTGGAGATAACCAGCTGCAGGAAGGCATGTTATTATACAGACGCCTGAAGGTAGGAGACAATGATCATCAGGGATTTTACAAACCACTACATCAAAAGAACACAGAGGGCTGTTCTTATGGCTACTTAGAAGATCAGTGATAGTAACAGCTTGGGTTTTTTAATGAATATTATCAACATGACACTGTATAAATAATTTTATAATCATTACTTCATTTAATCTGTATAACTTTGAGGCACAGAAATAGTATTTGCACCGTGAAGTTGAGGAAACCAGAGTTCCCAGAGATTAAGTCCTGGAGATCTCAGAGCTGGTACAGAGTACAGTCAGATCAGGGTCTGCTGGTCCCTATGTCTTCTTAACCCTGCTAGACTTTATGGCCCACTAGACTTGGTGACCCAACATCAGTCTGACTGTTATGTCTTCAGTGATCAGAACGTATATAATCAGTCAGGGAACAATACTGATCAGCAAAATAAAGCTCAGTGTTAATTCTGAATAGATCTGAACGCCTAATGGGCTAATCTGAGTCTCCTCCACATAATTTTGATTTGAATCAGTAGTATTTTTAGAGTATAAACTTTGTAGATCCAGGGGTCAAGCTAGGAGTTCCAAGTGGAATTCTCTTTGTCTTTTCCTCTAGTATCATTTAGGGCTCTTTCCCTGCACTTGAAGGCTTTGACTTGGGAAAGATATGCATTGTTTTGTCCTGAGTTCACTGGAAGTGTCAGATCGCAGCCGCTTCATGGCCCTGTGGGTGGAACAAGGCCAAGACTTGGGTAACCATCAACAGCTATAAAGAGCTCCAAGTGCCAGTCTCTCTTCCACCTCTAAATCACTGAGAGATGAATGACTTGGTAACCCTGTCCCCCACGCACCACACGGAGATGATTTCTAACTTCTTACCTGCTGAGGGAAAATTAAATGAGATAATGCACGCACACTGAAAGAGCACGAGGTGGTCTATGACAAATTGTACTTGAGCTGCTGCTGGGCATCTGGTCATTCTCCAGCCTGGAGCACACCCAGGTCATGTTGTTCTCTTCTTCCCACATGAGCAGAGCTCTGTAACGTTCCCTCAGTTCAGGGCTAGAAAGAGAAGCTGAATTAATTTTTGCAAATAAAATCCAGTGCGATATGACTGACATATATAGGGGTCTTAGAGCTGATGCCCTAAATTTACAATCCTACCCCCATGCACCTTAGCACACACTTCCATGTCAGCTGGATACATTTTTGTGTTAGCAGGGAAAAATTAATTTTATGAATTAGGGTCTTTCAGAACCGTCAAATGCTCCTGACATAACACCTTCCTTCTTGTGTAGACAAGCCTGATCTAGGTCCAAGCAGTAATTAACAAAACCCATGGGGCTTTAGGTGACTTCATCCATGTGCCCTTGGGGACAGAGAATGTATCAGTGTGACATTCAACACAGGCAAAGCAACTGAGTCAAGGCCCTGGCTGTGTTAAATTCCCTCTTCACCCTTTGAGGTTTCGTTCCACCCCAACTTCCTTCTGAAGGTCTAGAGTTCGCTCTCCAGTTGTGTTCCAGCCCTCTGTTGGTGAAACTGAACTGGGCACTCCCCAGACCAGAAAGGCACAGCAGCCTGGTCTTCTTCAAGCAGTTTCAGGACAACGGAGAGATTTTTTTCCTCAAATAGTGGGGGAGTGAGAGAGATTATGTGAAGTCAAATTAAAGAGGTAATAAGATGAGCCAACCCTGAGTAAACATGTTTCCTAAGCGCAGAGGAAGAAACCTGTGCCAGTCCTGGTGGAGGAACAGTTTCTCCAGTGAACTCTGAAGTCACTCATTCTCAGACCACGCGCTCTGCTTAAATGAAATGCTTCCCTGGTTGTTAAAAGGAGCTTATTCATGCACTCATTCATTCAGTGAACAGTTGTTGATTATCACACTAGACATTAGAGGATGTAAAAGAAGATACAATTCTTACTCTGTAGGAAATTATATATGTATGAAGAATAAAGACACATGTAAAACAAATTATAAAACTAAATAAAGCTTGCTTTTAAAAGTCATATAGGATATTCTACTGGGTCCTCTACCATTTATAAGAATGTATGCACTCATGAATTCTGATGGGGAGTACGTCTTTGATACTATATATATACTGCTGCTTTTTATACAGCTGCTACCCTGTTCTCAGCCCTTGTTTAGAAGTAGAGAGAAAATGCACAAAGCAACAGGTGGGAGGTTACAATTAAGGGCTACTATACTCTAAGATTCAGAACTTACTCTGGCTACAGCAGCAATGGACTCATCACACTTAGTGTTGCTTAATTGGTCAGCTGACATCTCTCTAGAGAAAACCCTTCTGAAAAATGCAGTGCCCTTTATATGTGACAGTATGGGCCAACGTATCTAGCACAGGTCAAGACTCAAGATGGTAGGACTTCACACTTGATACCTAGTAGATTACTGCTGGGCAGTGCACAAATTCAGAAGCCAAGGAGTTATTACTTTAGCTGGTTCTTAACAAATCCCCCCCAGAAAGAAGTCAACACACTCAGCTAACTGCTACATGGGCCAGAATAACTTGACTTATTTAGAGTGCTAGAGTTCGTAATTAAAACCTCAGTCAAATCTCTCAAAAAGATGGCAAACACATGCAAGCACAGCTGAACACCATAAAAATTCATCATTAGAATTATTGAAACTACATGTGGTTAAGAGGTATCATCACTTTCATCCTAAAGATGCTGTCCTTTCCTACATTTTTCTTTTGTCCTAGAAAATCCTTCTATGGGTATGAAAACAAACCAGAGACATCCAATCCATGATCACCCACATGGGGACATAGATGCTCATCTCTGTGGTTTTCCTGCTAGCCACACTGGTGGTTTCATGGGTGGAGCCACAGTCTCTCTCGTTCACTGTATTTTTTTTTTCTGGCCAGTATGGCAGTTCTGGAAATCTTCCCGTCTTCCCCTGCTGCCCTTCTGGCCTCAGTCAATGTCATGACTGCAGGAGAATATGCATCTTTTCCACTTAGGCAGCTAGGTCATAACATGGACATGACTTCCCACTGGCCCTTTGGGACACTGCCATCAGGATGCACCCATCACTCTGGAGAAAGTGAGAAACTGGAAGAAAAGCCCACCTGTGTGGGTCCTCTAGCAGCAAATCCTGGAGGGAGGGCCTAGCTGAGAGCTGACACGACTGCCAGTGAGGAGAACTTCAAACAGTGCCTCTCATGCTCAGCTTCTAAGCAATGGCACCTGGAGTCAGAGGAGCAGATACATTAGTGAAATAAACCACTGTTGTTATTTGTCTGCCACACCCAGAATAGTTTCTAATGCGCAGTAGACGACTGCAAATCCCCCAGCACTAAACAGCACATTTTGGACTGTGCCACATCCTAATTCAATGAACAGAGAGGAAGTCAAAGAAAACCATAATAGAGATGTCTCTCCTCCAGTCAAAATGTCCCTGCCTTAAATGTGAGCCAATACTGAGGGAAACAGGTGAGGACTAGGCCAAGTGAGTACCTTTAGTGCCTGGTGCCTGGTGCCTGGTACCTCATCCCTTGTGGCCTTCTACAGGCTGCAGTTCAGTGAAACTATAATCACCATACCAGCCAAAGGCTTGAACACGAGGAAAGTAAGATGGCTTTGGGAAATTCTACAACAATCACTTTTCACTTTTGGATGTAGGTGGACAAGAGAAATTCAGGCCACTGTGGAAGTCATACAACAGAGGCTCGGGTGGCCTCGCGGTTTGTGGGCCCGGTTGATGCTGAAGGGATGGAAGAGGCCACTCTGAACTTCCTGAGATAATGGGGATATCTGAAAATCAAGGAGCTCTTGTCTCATCACTGCTCACAGATCTGAGGCGCTCACTGTCTCTCACAGAAACTGAGAAATTGTTAGCAGTGCGGGAACTGAGGTCATCAGCTCCTCGGCACTTGCAGCACAGCTGTGCAACCACAGGAGACGGACTCAAGGGGGGTCCTCAAAGACTACAGTATGACCATTCCAAGGAGAAACATGTTACAGCAACAGAAAAGTGGAGTTGGGTATCGGTACCTTTGAAATCCGTGTGGAGCAGCTTTTCTCTGGTCTGATTCTGACAAATGTAAGAATACTTGCAATCTGGTTTGCTTGTTTGCTGTCCTGGATACTAGTAAAGCTTTCTTTGTTGAACAATCAGATGCCCAACCCTGCTGCCTTGTGGAAGGTGAGCGAATATGGCAGTTTTTACGGTGGAGTCTTTTCCCCTATCCCGGAAGTCTTTTTGTATGATGTTTTGGAAAACTACACAAGGATAGTAAGTTGACCAGAAAAACAGTTGGGAAAATTTGACCTGAAGTTAGTGAAATAAAACTCTGAAGAGTGGGGGGAAAGTGAGGGAAACAACGGTGCCGGAATTGGGTGTGGTGGTGCTGGGAACCAGACCTGGGGCCTCGCACGCACTAGGAAGCAGCGCTCTACCACTCAGCCACGCCCCCGTCCCGCCAAAATTCTTAAACACCCTTCTAGTTTACACTGAGCTTCTCCACTATTTGTACAAGGCCTCAGGACTTTCAACAGTGATCACGGAATTGGGGCATGTTTTCACTTTGTGGAGCCGGTCTCTCTCCCTTCCGCTAAGGTCTCCCAAAGGACAGGGAGTCCACCCTCCTGCACTAGCAGCCACTCCACTTCATCCAGGTGCCCCAAGAAAAGGCCAGAAACTGGAACCTAAGCTACTCCCCCCCACTTAGGTAAGCATGAACACAGGAGCCTGACTAACGCCACAGACATACTCCAGTAAGTCTTAGGCCAAGGTACTGTTTGACAGGATCTCAGACAGTAGAGGCTGTTTAAAATTCTGTGTGATTCCGTTAGTCCTTGACCCTTCTTGGTTTCCCTGCCCCATCCCATTGCCTTAGCAGAGTCTACTGGTGCTGCCCGTGGAATGGGCAAGGTCATGTTGTGTATGGTGTTCTGCCACACTGACTCTATTCTGAAGACACAGAGGGCAAAGTAAGGGAACACTGATGGTTACTCCAGGAGAGCTTGGGCGGACCGGGTACAGTGAGTGAAATGGGATTTGCCATCAACAAGTAGTAATTTCTTAGTTGCCATTCCTGTGTCATACACTGGTTTCTGATTAAAAGAACTCAGAGATGTTGGCACCATTACTAGTAAGTGCCAAAGTGGTGAGAGTGAAATCCTGAATGAAAAATATACAGCTTCTGTCCTTCATCCTTTATTCTCACCGGAACAGGCCAAGGAGGAAGGGACCATCGCCTTTTTTCTGGATTGCTCCCAAAGCCCCTTCCCTGCCACAGACTCACAGAATTCAAGCACTGCAAACTTCCCCTTATTCTGCAAGTTCAGTAACAAGGAAATGTGCAAACTGGCCTTTTACTTTTATTTCCTAACGCCATGATCTACCCTGGCAAACCACTGTATTGCTTACCTCCACGCGACAGCTGAGCATGAGGTGATGCAAGAGGGCTGGCCCCACAAGCACCTCCTGAAGGTCTGAGCTGCCTCCTCTGCAGATCCTGGGCTCACACTGCTGCTGTCCCTCATAATTTATCTTGAGACATCCTCGACTTTCCATTTTTAAGTAGCACATAAACAAATACTCGAACCTTAAAATGTTTTCTCATTATACTACCAAAGCTCACTCTCAGTAGTACCCCAATAACTCATATGTGGTAGCTCCCCAAAGATACTCACATCCCACCTCCCATAATTTGTGTGTACAGGATATCTCTGCACTTGGCAAAATGTATCTTGAAGATGGGATTAAACTAAGGATCCTGAGATGAGAAGATCACCCTCAAGTATCAAGTACACCCAGGGTTATCACAGGAAGAGGACAGACTACGGAAGGAGTTTGGAGAATGTGTGCTGGTGGCTTGGGGGTGGAGAATGCAGACACAGGAATGTAAATAGCCTTGAGAAGCTAAACAGAAGGGGGAAGGAAGGCAGGTATGGAGGGAAGTAGGGAGGGAGTGAAGGAAGGAAAAATGAAGGAAAGAAGGAAGGAAAAGAAAGAAGAGAAGAGAAGAGAAGAGAAGAGAAGAGAAGAGAAGAGAAGAGAAGAGAAGAGAAGAGAAAATCTCAGGAAAAAAGCAAAACAGATCCTCTCTAAGGGCTCAGAGGAATGTAGTGCTGCAATCCATTCTGGTCTCTAGAACTAACACAGAATAGATCTGCAATGCTCCCAGCCACCAAGTTTATTGTAACTGGCTCAGCAGTAACCGGATTCTTATCACAGATCAGAACATCACGCATACCTAACAAACTACCCAGGCTAGCTCATGACCTTTTCCATCCACAACATCTTCTCAATCTTTTACAGAATAGGTTCTTAAATATATATTGAATTAATAGCCTGTGAAAATGTTTGATATACATAATAGTTGTCAAAATACAATTTCCAAAGAATTAAAACATGGTTCTCTCTCAAATACATTACAAGCATCTATCAAATATTTATTTATTTCACTAACAAAAGATGGAGAAGCTGATTCAGGAGGATATGAACTAAAATGCTTTATGTAATAAGACTCAGAACTTAAACACAACACTGGTTACTGTCTTGCGGTGTAATATAACTTCCCCTTTGAGATTATCTTTTTCACCAAAAGAAAATCACCTCCTCTGGACAAATATTAATAAATATTAATTAAATATCTATAAATTAATATCTAAGTACTGAGCAGAGCACTCGTTAAATTAAAGTGACATTGGGATTGGGGATTTAGCTCAGTGGTAGAACACTTGTCTAGCAAGCTGGAAGCCCTGGGTTCAGTCCTCATCTAAGAAACAAAAAATCCAAAAAGTTAAAGTGATATCCCAGTAGAACTTCAAACGACACTCAGGCAGACTGGTTAGGGAATGCTCATTGTAACACTGAACAGACACATAACAATCCTTTTTCCATATCTCAAGTATATTCTCTTCCTAAATTGACTTCTTATCTACTAGTCATGAACTAATCCAAAAGTTAGAGCTTAAAACCATAACCTCGGCTGCACTCGGTGGCGTATGCCTGTATTCCCAATACCCAGGAGGCTGAGAGTGTTCGAGGCCAGCATGAACTACATGGTGAGTTCAAAGCTAACCTGAGCTGCATCATGAGACCCCACATCATAAAAAAAAAAAAACTGCAACTTTTTGAGACTAGAGATGTAAGTCAGTGGTACAGCACTCGGCTAGCAAGCATGAAGCCCTGGGTTTGATTCCGGAGGGCAGAAGTGAAAGCCTGGGACCTTATTAATCACACTTCTATGGGTCAGAAATTCAGGAAAGGCTTGGCTGAGTGACGCCTACATTCTGTGGCACTCAATGCAGTCGCCCAGAATTTGGGCACCAGCCCATCTGGCATGGAGCACCCAAGGCAGAGTCATCGTCCTACCTGGTCTTTCCTGGCCTGGCTGGTAGAGCTCAATATAGCTGGACCCTTCCTCTCCACACAGTCTCAGCACCTTTGCACATCATCTCCTTAGCAAAGGGGCTGGGTGCCTTCCTGTGCATTTCTAAAAGACCAGGCACACAGAAAGCACAGAATCTCCTCTCGCCTTGCTCCTTTGGTCAGAGAAGTCCACGATACACCCCCACAGGCTCACATGTGGAAGGTTTGGTCCACAGCGTGGCCCTGCTCTGCGGTGGGGTGTTTGATGATGGGATGCTGAGGACTCTGACCTCAATGGTGGGCTTATGCGTTGATGAATTCCTAATCTGATGGCAGTACTGGAAGAGGTAGAACCTCAGGAGGTGGGGCTTAGTTATCGGAGTGGGTCACGGGTATGCACCATTGGACAATGCACCTTTTCCCAAGCCCCCTCCTCTCTTGCCTCTCTGCTTCTGGGTCGTCATGAGGCGATCAGTTTTCCTCCACCACACACCCTTCCACCAGGACGTTTCTACCTCTCCACAGGCCTGAAAGCAGTGCAGTCAGCTGACCATGGACAGAAAGTTAGGGCCTGTGAGCCAAATCACCCTTTCCCATTATCTGCCTCCTCTCAGGTATCCTGTCACAACCAAAGGGCAACACAGTCTGTTAGGACTGTGACAGAGCAGTAACAACTCCTGCAGGAGCTGCAGGTACAGAAAGCCAGGGCGCTCGGCACTCTGTCCTCCTGCAGCTTTCAAACGCCCCTTCCACTGCTGGCACGCAGCGGCGAGCACCCTTCTACCTACTGCAGGGACTCCCCAGAGGGGTTGGACTTGGTCTAAGGAGTCACTTGTGAGGGCTGGGGATGTCCGTGCTAGAGCCCCGGCCTGGCATGTGTGCAGCCCTGGATTTCAATCCTAGCACGCCAAAACAAGCAGCAGAACCAGACCCACTGATGGCACGAACTCGTGCTCTCTCCAGTTGCATGGGCCTGCTATGCAACTCAAAACACATATATATATAAAGCATACATATTAGGATTTCTGTGTGTGTGTGTGTGTGTGTGTGTGTGTGTGTGTGTGTGTGTGTGCGCTTGCTATTTGGCTGTGTGCTCGCTAATTGGCTCTGGGTGCTTTTTTGGGTTTTTTTGCAGCACTAGGGCTAAAATCCAGACACTGGCACGTGCTAGTCGCTGTACCACTGAGCTGCACCTCCAGCCCGAAGGGTTTTCTTCTTCTTTTCACCATTTTATTTTTAATTTCAAAGAGTAGTTTAAAAAAGAACAGTAGCAACATATGATCATAGATACAAACAAAACAAAGCAAGAATATTAAAAGTGATACAGGGTTTCAAAACAAAATGATAGGAGTGAACAGTGGTTACTGTATTACCTACTGTTATCTCCAGCTGTGTTGCTCAGATTCCCAGATGTAAGACTGGAAGATTGCTCAAACCATTCAAGAGAATAAAAAAATTTTTTTTTTTTTTTGCGGTACTGGGGATCGAACTCAGGACCCTGCGCTTCCGAGGCAAGCGCTTATTCCACTGAGCTATATCCCCAGCCCCAGAATAAAAAAAATTATTAAACAAAACATTAGCGATAGTACAACGTTTCACTAGACAAGACGGTAGGAATTCACCAGTGGTTGTTCCATTGCACATTGTTGTCTTCAAGAAATCAGTTGCTCAGATTACCAGATATAAGCATGTAAAACTGGTTAAAAATTAAAATTTTTAAGCATTAACTGTTCCTTTCAATATACCATGTTAGAGACCAGCTTGGCGGAGCTAAGGGAGCAGCTTCTCCGAGGTACACCATGCTCTGCCCCATCCGGGGCGCCATTACTGCGCCGACCGCGCCACTTCCCACATCCAGACACAAAGGTGGATTCGCGTAGACACCTGGGCAGCGGGTGTTTCACCGCTTGCCTCCCAGCTTTGCAATCGGGACCTTTCTCCAGCAACCTGCGACACCACATGAGCAGCGCAACCCTTTTCCTCTGTTAAGCTCCACACCTTAGAGTTAGGAAGGAAATCCAACTGGGAGGGCCCGTCGCTGCTGGTGGTTGAGACCTGCAGAGTGGAATCAGCCTCAGGCTCTGGGGTCCTCGGGGTTGAGAGGAGAGCCCTGCTACCCCATGACCAGCTACCTGAGGAACCCGAAACATAAGCTACTGCCTAACCACCATAAGCTTCAAGGCTGAGACCCACACTCTTCCCATCCACACACTGGACACTCTGGTACGGAAGCCCAGCACTCTCCCACTATAGCAGCTGTGGTCTGAGCCGAGCACCCCAGCAATTGCCTGGGGTTCCTTGGCCCAGTGGTCCACAGTCTGCTGCCACCCTGGGTTTAGTTTGACATCCAGGTAAACTAGAGTCCCTAGAGTGCTTAGTGAGCTGCCTAGGTAGTCAGTAGCGCAGCACCAGTCATCTGACATTCAAAATGACAAAACAAAGGGGCAAAATGCAGTCTCAGAACACAACTCCACCCAGAACAAGTACAGGACACAATAACATAGGAGAACTAGGAAACCACATACCTAAAATTTCTGAAATGATCACATCTGAAGTAAAGAAACAACTCCATCAAGCCATAGAAGAGATTAAATCTGAAATAATCTCTCAGGCAAAAAATGAAATGAAAATAATAATGGAATGAAGGCTTTGCACATACAGAGAAGAAACAGATAAGAGACTAGAAGATCAAAGGCAACAAATGGAAATGTGCAATTTAGGAATGAATTAGAACACATGAAACAGTCTCAAAGAGATTTCCAGGAAATGAAAACTGCCACTGAAAGCTTGCAAAACTGCTTGAATGAATCCAAAGATGGAATTTCAGATCTTGAAGATAGCCTGACAGCTAATGACTATGAAAGGAAGGATCTCTTAAAGTCAACAAGGAACCAGGAGAAATCAATCCAACAGCTGCAAGCTGAAGCAAAGAGAAATAATGTGCGAATAATAGAAATCAGTGAAACAGAAGAAGGCAACACAAATGACATACAAAGAACATTTGGAGAAATAATAGCAGAAAATTTCCCAAGAATGGTAAAAGAAACTGATGTGTAGGTAAATGAAGCATATAGAACTCCAATGAGCCACAACCCAAATAAAACCACCCTCAGGCATATAATAGTCAAGATCCCAGATATGCAACAAAAGAATACAATATTAAAAGCTGCTAGAGAAAAGAACCAGATCACCTATAAAGGAAAGCCCATCTGAATCATAGCAGACTTCTCAACAGAAACCATGAAATCAAGAAGAGCTTGGAGTGAGGTATTACAGATTCTCAGACAAAACAGCTTCCAACCCAGACTGATATATCCTGCAAAACTATCCTTCAAATTCAATGGAGAAATAAAATATTTCCACGACAAAGACCAATTGAAGAACTTCATGAGTGCCAAACCAACATTACAAAAAGTACTAAAAGATATTCTAGACAGAGAAAAAAGTGACCACAATCCCAAGAACAACAATAGAAAAGAACCCTTAAGCAGAACAAGAAATTAAACAGCAAAAGTAGGAAAGCAACATCAAGTAAACAGCATGACAAGAATAAGCCAACATATAACAGTTATAACCATCAATGTAAATGGCCTCAGTTCACCAGTCAAAAGAAACAGACTGGCAGAGTGGATTAAGAGACAGAATCCCACAATATGCTGTATACAGGAAACATACTTTACTCAAAAGGAAATCCATAGACTGAAAGTCAAAGGTTGGAAAACAACCCTCCATGCAACAGGTTTCCAGAAAAAAGCAGGGGTAGTGTTATGTTTGCAGACAATGCAAACTTCAAACTGACAATAATCAAAAGGGACAAAGAAGGCCACTATATACTAGCAAGGAGAAAACTGCAAGAGGAAGAGATAAAAATCCTAAATATGTATGCACCAAATACTTGAGCACCAAACTATGTAAGGCAAATCTTAACAGACATAAAAATCCTAATAAACAATAACATTATTGTAATAAGGGACCTAAATACACCTTTGATGCAAAGAGACAGGTCAAATGGACTAAAACTCCGCAAAGATGTAACAGACCTGAACCAAATGTGTGAACAAATGGACTTAATAGATGTTTACAGAGTGTTCCACCCCACAAAACCAGAATACATATTTTTCTCCGCTGCACATGGGACTTTCTCTAAAATAGACCACATTCTAGCCCATAGAGCATACCTACTTAAATGCAAAAGGATTGAAATTATCCCATGCATATTATCTGACCACAGTGCAATGAAATTGGAAATTAACAACAAAGGGAATTAACTTTATAAACACTTGGAAATTAGACAACAACCTCCTGAATAACCAGTGGGTCACAGAGGAAATTAGAGAAGACATTGGAAAATACCTACAAACAAATGAAAATACAAATACAACTTATAGGAATCTGTGGGATGCAATGAAAGCAGTCCTCAGATGGAAATTTATAGCAATGAACTCACACAGAAAGAGAACAAATAAATAGCCTAATGTTGCACCTCAAACTTTTAGAAAAAGAACAAGTCAAGCCCAAAGCCCAAAGAAGGGAGGAGATTATAAAGCTTAGGACAGAAATTAGTGCAATTGAGATGAAGAAAATTCTACAAGTAAGAAGTGAATCAAAGAGTTGGTTTTTTGAAAGAATAAATAAAATTGATAAACCTCTAGCCAATCTTATCAAAAAAAGAAAGGAAAGAACTCAAATTCATGCAATAACGAATGAAAGGGATGAAATCACTACAGATCCTACATAAATTCAAAAGATCGTTAATATCTACTTTGAGAATCTTTACTCCAATAGGATAGAAAACCCAGAAGAAATCAACAAATTCCTAGAAGTGTACAAATTACCAAAGTTGAACCAGGAAGATATAAAAACCCTGAACAACCCAATATCAATTAATGAGATTCAAAATGTCATTAAAAACTTACCGACAAAGAAAAGCCCAGGCCCTGATAGATTCACAGCAGAATTTTATAAAACATTCAGCGAACATTTAATGCCAACACTCCTCAAACTCTTCAGTGAAATTGAAAAGGAAGCAATTCTCCCTAACTCATTTCTGGAGGCAAGTATCATTCTAATACCAAAACCAGAGAAGGACCCAACCAAGAAAGAGAACTATAGGCCAATCTCCCTAATGAATATAGAGGCAAAGATACTCAATAAAATACTAGCAAATAGAATGCAGCACATCATAAGAAAAATTATACACCATAACCAGGTTGGATTTATTCCAGGAATGCAGGGATGGTTCAATATTCGCAAATTAATTAATGTAATATACCATATCAATAGAGCCAAAGACAAAAACCACATGATCATCGCAATAGATGCAGAAAAAGCTTTCAATGAAGTTCAACATGCATTCATGTTAAAAACCCTAGAAAAAATAGGAATAGATGGCCTCTACATCAATTTAATCAAAGCCATTTATGATAAATCAACAGTCAACATCATACTAAATGAACAAATCTGAAAGCTTTCACTTTGAAGACAGGAACAAGACAAGGATGTCCACTGTCACCACTACTATTCAACATAGTTCTAGAAGTTAGTCAGAGCAATTAGACAAGAGAGAGAAATAAAAGGAATAAGGTTAGGAAAGGAAGAAGTAAAACTATCGCTATTTGCAGATGACATGATACTTTACATGGAAGAGCCCAAAAACTTCACAAGAAGACTCCTTCAATTAATTGACAATGTTATAGTTGATACATTGTGTCAACTCGGGGAGTCTAGAGGTTTGGCTGAGTGATTCATCAGGAAGCCAGGGTGCTTACTTTGTATACATCCTGAGCCTGTGGAAGAGGAGGGCGTGGAGACTGTGTGAGAGGTTCACGCCCCCTGGGTGGGGGTAGCCTGTTTACAATGTAAGGGAAGAGAAGAGGCTGCTTGCAGCCATTCCTCTTTTGCTCCGGTTGTTTTTGCTGTGCTCTGCTGCCATGAAGTTTGCCCTCTGCCATGTGCCACTCTGCCTCTGAAGCAGCCAAGTATGGACTGAAACCTCCACAAGCTGTAAGCTAAATAAACCTTGTCTTCCTTCATTTTGGGCGTTGGGTATTTTGTCTCAGCAAAGAAAGAAAAGTAACTAAGACAAATTCAGCAGAGTAGCTGGATACAAAGTCAATACCCCAAAATCAATAGCATTGCTATACACAAATAACAAACAGACTGAGAGAGAAATTAAGGAAACCATACCTTTTACAATAGCATCCAAGAAAATGAAATATTTAGGAATCAATCTAACAAAAGAGGTAAAAGATCTATTTAATGAAAACTACAGTACTCTGAAAGAAGAGATTGAAGAGGATATCAATAAATGGAAAAACATTCCCTGCTCATGGTTAGGAAGAACCAACGTTGTGAAAATGGCCATACTACCAAAATTGTTGTACAGATTCAATGCAATTCCCATTAAACTACCATCAACATACCTCACAGATCTAGAGAAAACATGCCTTAAGTTCATCTGGAACTAGAAGAGATCCAGAATAGCAAAAGCAATTCTGGGCCACAAGAACAAGTCAAGTGGAATCACAATCCCTGACCTGAAATTATACTACAAAACTACTGTAATAAAATCAACCTGGTACTGGCTCAGAAACAGACCTGAGGATCAATGGAACAGACTGGAAGATACAGCCACAACCACAAACACACTCAGCCACCTAATATTTGACAAAGGGGCCAAACAAGCTCACTGGAAGAAAGATAGCTTCTTCAATAAATGGTGCTGGAAAAATTGGCTTGCCACTTGCCAAAGACTGAAAATAGAACCAATTCTATCACCATGCACCAAACTCAAGTCAAAATAGATCACAGATCTCAATATTAAAACAGAAACACGAAACCTATTGGGAGAGAAAGTAGGTAAAAATCTTGAAGACATAGGAGTAGGCAGAGAGTTAATGAACAAAAATGAAACTGCAAGGGAAACACTTCAAAGAATCAATAACTGGGACCTCATCTTACTGAAAAGTTTTTGCATATCTAAAGAAATCACCAGCAGAGTAAAAAGAAAACCCACAGATTGGGAAAAAATCCTAACTGGCTGTCCCTCGGACAAAGGCCTTCTATCTAGAACATACAAAGAATTAAAAAACATGAACCCGTCCAAATTCAAAGACCCAATCCAGAAATGGGCATCTGAGATGAATACACACTTCTCAGATAAAGAAATACAAATG
>PVLD010027559.1:0-20588 GCA_004027595.1 Dinomys branickii | reverse complement strand
AGCTTTTAGAGCTTTCATTGAGAGCAAGCAGCCCACCATGGCACATGTGCCCTAGGTTTGCCAGCACCATACTACAGGATTGGACCCAAGGCCTTCCCACTGTACTACACCCTCAGCCCTTGCTTTTAATTTTTATTTTGAGACAGAGTCTTGCTAAGTTGCACCGTTGTCCAGATTGGGTTTAGACTTACCATCCTCCTATGTAAGCCTCTAGAATTCTGGGACTGCAGGTGTGTACAGTCAGGCTCAGCTCCTGTTTACTTACTTTTGAGAGAGGATCCTGGTGTGTTACCCAGGCTGGCCTTGAGCCAGCTGTCTTCTTGCCTCAATGTCCCTATAGCTGGGACTACAGACGCATGTATTCCAATATATTAGAAATTTTGAAACTTCCTGTTTTCTGCTGACTGGGTGTCCCGGTGTGATAAGCCTGGCCTCTGCCACAGGTTTTCCTCAGTGCCACCCCCTGACTGTGGCTGACTGACATTCAGAGGCACAGCCAGAGTCCCTTCAAGACTGCTGCTTATGTGCCCTGCCTATGACCCCCCTAGATGTTGGCTGCCTATCTGCTTGGCACAGCCTGCTTTACCCTGTAGTCTCCCGCACGACAAGCTGTGCCTTCCTCTCTAGGACCTGTGACCACCACAGGAGGCCTCTCTGAAGTCCTTGACCATGTCAACGCAATCCTGAAGGACTGCATACAGAAACCTTCCTCTCCCATGTACAACATACTGATTGAGGCCCTAGATCACATGACTATAGCTGGTGTTTTTTTCTTCTCTTTTCTTTTTTTTCTTTTTCTTTTTGAGATACGGTCTTCCTCTGTAGCCCACAGTGGCCTCAGACTTTTGATGTTCCTGCCTCAGCCTCAGACCATGGTTGTAATTAAAGCTGTTCACTTAAAAACTTTGTGTTTGATTTTCACGATTAGCAACCTGTGGTGATGAAAAATGTTTCCTTCTGGGCTCTGATAAGCCCCAGCCCTAGGTTCTTAGATCTTGAATTGAGCTGCAAGTTAGCAGATTTGCAGTTTTCAGAGTTTTCAGTTTCTGCATATGTACATTCAAATAATCTATCACTTGCTGGGAGGGGTGGTGGATGCCTGTCATCCTACCACTCGGTTGGCTGAGGCAGGAGGATCACAAGTTTGAGGCCCACCTAGGCAACTTAGTAAGATCCTGTCTTAAAAAAACATTTTTTAAAAAGGGTTGAGGATGTCCCTTAGTAATAGAGTGCATACTTAGTGTGTGTGAAACCTTGGGTTTTACCCCCCACACACACACAGAGTTTCAGATATCCATGTTATTCCAAATGTATGTAAGAGTTTGCAGGTAATGGAACCATGTTCGTTTTTATATTTCAATTTGAATTTATTAAGATTAAGCAAAATCTTCAGTCACACTATGTCCGTATGAAGTGGTCAGTAACACGTGGCACTAGGGACCCTTGAACTGCACTGTGGAGTGACAGAATGTCAGTTCTTTTGACGGAGTAATGCAATCACAGGTCAGGCTTCCAGGGCAAAATTAACATCACCCAAGTCCCGGTTCATCACTTCCAGATTGGACGGCCCTTGGCCGTTCAGTATTGGTGCCTGAATGTAGGTTGCTTTCACTCGTAAGTGTGGGTCACGGTTTCCATAGCACAGGACAGTGGTGATGATTATGAAAAGGCATATGTGAAAAGGTGATATGTGAAAAGCCATCAGAGAAACCTCACATCCTCAGCAAACGATGCTTTGTGTTCAGAGCGCTACTGATGGCAAGCGGGCCGTTTTTAGAGGGTTTCACCTGCATTAACTGCAGGGAGATGGCACTGACGCATGACGTTTGATTTGAGGACTGCTGTTCAGTCTTTGCCTGATGATTGATGCCAACAGGACCCCCTACAACCCTGGATGAAGAGGAATGGAGATTGCCTCTCTCTGCTTGGATCCCTGAGCTGCCTGGAAGTGGTCTTGGCATCAAGGAAGGGAGTGTTCAGGCACATTCCAGCGCCAGAGCCACAGAATGGCAGCCCTTGATTTCTCGGGAGGTGAGTCCTCCTTGGTGCTTTTTTTCAGAGACTCTGGTTTGGATCTCCTAAACAGTAGAGACCAGGAGTGATTTTTTAGGACTTCGCTTCCCTTACCTGTAGACTGTGACTATTCCCCTTTCCCCAGTGGGCTGCATGGGTCACAACCTGCCCCCCTGGCTCTGGATGCAACATGCCTGCTGTGTGCTGGGCTTGGTGGCAAACACTTACAGTCTGGGCTATTCAGGAGGCTGGCACAAGACCAAGAGTTTGAGGCCAGCCTGGGAAACTTAGCAAGAGCCTGACTCAAAACAAAATTCATTTCTTTAAAATATAAAGTTACACATGGGTTTGATTATTTGTCATACCGGGGTCAAGCCAGTGGCTTGCACATGCTAGGCAAGCACTCTCCCACTGAGCTATATACCTAGCTCAAAACAAAGCTTAAAGAAAGAAAGAAATAAAGGGCTAGGGACATGGTTCAGTGGTAGAGCAGTTGCCAAGCAGGTATGAGACCCTTGGTTCGATTCCTAATATTAGCAAAACAAACAAAATAGTACCACCATCCCATTTTATTATAGTAGTATGTATCTACTTGAGTTTTCTTGTGTGTACCATATTACAGGGGAATTTCAAACTTGTGTGGGATGACTTCTTGACCTGTGAATGCAGGAATTACGGGCAACTCTGAGTCCTGATGCCTTCTTTCTTTTCTACCAGGCCTTCTCTACACAGAACCAATCTGCTTCTGTGAAGACAAGACAAAGGTAGAAAGTGTGGTGGCTGACTGCCAGGCAGATTGTTACCAGGTAAAAAGAAAGGATACCCTCCTACAAAATGGAAATCTTCCAACTAGACATATTTCCTTCTAGACATACTTCTCTCCAGAGCTCCTTAAAGGAAGTAGAACCTCATGCAAGGAGTGATCCCCCAGTTGAATTTCCCCATAGAATGGAGCCTTATATTGGTGAGGTATTACCTTGAAAATCATTAAATTAATCCTTTTTATGGCGGGAGTGGGGGGCGAGGCCTCAGCCACTCTAGGAAAGCACTCTACCACCAAGCCACATCCCCAGCCCTCGTCACTAATCTTGGGCTGCGTGGTGCCAGCTACAGGCTGAGTGCGATGTGCCTAGTGCTCTGCCAGACAGTAAGACAGATGGATGTGTCCTTTTCTCAGTGTTTATTCACTGGCATTTATCAGTAGTTTGCAGCATGCTCAGGAGTGTGCTGCTGTGGAGATGAGTAAGACAAAAAGCTCTGAACTGGGCTGTGCTGTGATGAATTCATGTTTATGGACTGAAGCTAGAGGTTAGGGCAATAGGAAGCCCCACAGTGAGTGGGCGTGGAGAGACAGGAGTCAGGGTCATAAGATCCTGGTAATGGACCGTGGGAGGACTCAGAACCTGGATAAGTGTTAGCTCCCCTTCCCAACTCTCCAGTAGACACTGGCAGAACTACTAATGGGCTCAAACCAGCATGTGTGTAATTGTAATGGTTTAGGACTCAGTGACCTTTGATGATGTGGCTCTGGAGTTCACCCAAGAGGAGTGGACTTTACTGGACACAACTCAGAGAAACCTATACAGAGAAGTGATGCTAGAAAACTACGAGAACCTGTCTTCAGTGGGTAAGATACCCGTGTTGCTTGTGGCTTGTTATGGAACAAATACATGTTTATTACTATGTTGCACAATTGGTCATATCAATTCTGAGGACAGTGGAAAGTAACACAGTCATAGTATGTGCTGTATTACATTTTACTCTAATGTTATTTTTTAAATTTATTATTATTATTATTATTATTATTATTATTTTGCTAACTGGGGCTGGAACCCAAACCCTTCACACTGAGCTACATGCCCAGCCCTTGTTTATTTTTCATTTTGAGACAGTTGCACTAAGTTGCTCAGGCTGGCTAGTTTTCTAGCTGGTCTTGAATTTGCCACCCCCCTGGCTCAGCCACCCAGAGAGCTGAGATTATAGGAGAGCACTGCTATGCTCAGCTGTGGTGGCGACTTCTGAAATGTCATCAGCATCACGAGATTCCCATTAGGAGTGTGCATTTTCCTTCTCCACCTGCGACAGAATCAGTTGGAAACTCTGGGGTCGAGGCTCAGCCCGTCATCTGTGCGGAAGCCCTCCGGGTTAGTCTAGCACACTCTAATGTTTGAGGATCAGCGGCAAGAGGTACTTCCGCATGACAGCAAGCATTTTTGTTGCACTTTATCTACTTAAATCTACTTTTGTCCACTTAAACCTTAGTGTTTTGTAATGTGCATAGCAGCCTGCATTTGGTTTTCAGGGGTCAGAGAGAAGCTATTTTTTTAGGGGCCCAGGAATGGGGATGTGTGTATGCTTTTTCCTTCTGGTGCTGATAATTGAACCCAGGACTCCCATGTGATAAGTGTGAAATCTACTGCTGAGCTACACCCAGCCCCGGATATTCACATTTTTACCCACTTTGACGTCATTACGTTACTTTCATCAGAGCTCTAATTCCATAGTCACAGGAAGGCTCACCATTTATTGTATGAGCTGCTACCATTCGTGCGTCTTTCCACTTGTACAGGATACCAGTTCTTCATCCCTAGTCTGATCTCCTGGTTAAAACAAGAAGAACTAAACACAGCGGAAACTGGAGTTCTTCAACGTGAGTATCTGTGAAGACAAACCCTGTTTTATGAGTTCCATATGGTTCTGCAAGTATAATGAAAGTTTTTAAAAATGCATCTTTTTTCCAGAAGATTGAAGTCATTTTTGTTAGATTTTAGAGCGTTGTCAACTTTCCATAACATATTACTTTCTCTTCATTCAAACATTCTTAGGTCTCACAAAGCTACCTGTTCTTTCTTTCTTTATTGTTTCAATGTAGGATCTTTTTTCAGATCTTTCTTATTTGCTTTTTCTGATAACTCACTATAATTCTCTTAGAATCAATTTGTAATAAGCGAATGAAATGTTGATCTTACATTCTTATTATTGCCTTTATTTTTTCCCAGTGCTAGGATCAAACCTAGGGTCTCACTTAACATTAGGCAAGGGCTCCCCACTGAGCTACAATCCTACTCCTTTTTTTTTTTTTTTTTTTTTTTTGGTCGTTTTGAGACAGGGTCTTGCTGTGCAGTTCAGGCCGGCCTTGAGCTCACTTTGTAGCCCAGGCTGGTCTTGAACTTGCAACGATCCTCCTGCCTCAGCTTCCCGAGTGCGAGGATTACAGGCGTGCGCCACCACGCCCGGCTACAATCCTACTCCTATTGCCAACTTTTTAACATGCCAAAATCCTCAAAGGTCTCTGCTTCTATTTCCTTACCATGTTTCACTTGAAAACAAGGACAAGTGACCCTTATCACAGTTCTTATTTTAAAGTAGAAAAAACAATAAAAACAACAATACAAAATTTCAAAACAAGATAGCAGGAGAGTAACGATGGTCAGCACATGGCTTATTGTTATCTTCAAGGGAGTCACTCAGATGATGCTTGCCACTTTTAACTCCTTGGACATACCACTTATTTCCCCAAATCTCTCTGTTTTTCTTTCTCTTTAACTTTAGAATTGGAGCTACAACCAGTAACCAAAGGATCAGAATTTGAGGATTATTTTAGGGAAGAAACTTCCAAAGAGATGGAAATGGTAAGATTAACAAGGGTCAAATCTTTCCTTTTCTTTTGTTTAGCAGTACTGGGGATTGAACCCAGGGCCTCAGATATGTTGGACTAATGGTCTGCAGCTGAGCTGCATATCCAGCCCAACCAAGGGTACTTTTTATGTCTCACTCTCAGAAAAGAGTGGAAATTCCTTCGCAGAAAATCAGCACACGAGTGATGTGTGAGGGAAGTACCATGCGCCAAAGAGGAAGCAGTGTCTCTGGGGAGGTACTCTGAATATCAAGAATTAGGAGCTATTCCAAAACTATTGTGAGGATTATTGTGCAGAATTTCCACAAAGACGCATTCCTACACATGTAAATAGACAACCAGACATAGGATTTTAAGCAATTTAATGAAAATGTAGCTGTTTTACAATTACAGCCCACAAAGCCGGGTATGGTGGTGCACGGGTGTGGTGGTGCACGCTTGTAATCCTAGCACTCGGGAGGCTGAGGCAGGAGGATCACTCCAAGTTCGAAACCAGCCTGGGCTACAAAGTGAGCTCAAGGCCGGCCTGAACTGCATAGTGAGACCCTGTCTCAAAAAGACAAAAAAAAAAAAACCCAAACAAGCAAACAAACAAAAAAACCAAAACAATTACAGTCCACAACACATGGTTCTGGCAAAAAAAATCCATCATCAGTTTGGAAGAAATGAAGTCAGGAAATCAGTGTATATAAAAGCAATTGCAAAAATCATTATAATCATTGAAATGTTTCTAACTATAAAATCTCATAGTTCCTATGTTTGAAAAATTCCTTGATCCTCTTTTATCCCTTCACCCACAGGTGAGAAGCCACAGTGGAGAGGAGCTCTACGAATATAAGCCATATGGAGAAGTCTTCAGTGAACAGTTTTTCCTTAACACACACATGAGAACACAAAACCAAGAATATACTTCTGGGTATATTTGGTATGGAGAAGACCTCCTTACTCTGCACCAGAAAACCTCTACAGGACAGAACTTTTCTGAGATTGATCAGTATGGAAATATCTTCAACCTGACTCCAAATATTGCGTACCAGACAACATGCATGAGAGACAAACCCTTTGAGTGCCGGGACTGTGGGAATGCCTTTTTTAATCCATCCTACCTTCAGATGGATATGCAAACTCCTAACGAAGGAGACCCCTATGAGTGGAAGAAGTACGAGAGCGGGTATATTCACCCCACAAGCCTTGCCGTGCATCTTCAAATTTTGAATGGAAGAAATCCCTACAAAATGGAGGCGTTTGGAAAGGGCTTTCAGTATTTTCCATGCCTTACTAATCCCATGGAAACCCACACTGAACAAACGCTCTGTGAATGCAAGGAATGTTGGAGAGCATTCACAGTTTCCTCTCACCTAAATCAATATGTAACAGTTCATTCTAAAGAGAAAAACAAAAAATGTAAGGAATGTGGGAAGTGCTTTGCTACTTTTTCTCAGCTGTCTGCACATATAAAAACTCATAGTGATGAAAAGCCCTTTCAATGTAAGGAGTGTGGAAAGTGCTTTAAAAACAACACATACCTTAACGATCACATGAGAATTCACACTGGAATAAAATCGTACAAATGTGTGGAATGTGGGAAAGCCTTCCTTAGGTGGTCAGGCCTGACTGAACACTTACGAGTTCACACTGGAGAGAAGCCTTACGAATGTAAGGAGTGTGGGAAAGCTTTCTCGAGATCCACTCAGCTTACTGAACATATCAGGACACACACTGGAGTCAAACCCTATGAGTGTAAGGACTGTGGGAAAGCCTTCACTCAGTACTCAGGCCTTGCTACCCATGTACGCATTCACAGTGGAGAGAAGCCCTTTCAGTGTAAGCAGTGTGGGAAAGCCTTCACGAGGACCTCAGGCCTTATTCACCATGTGAGAACACACACAGGCGAGAAGCCCTTTGAATGTATTCATTGTGGGAAAACCTTTATTACTGCCTCCCACCGTACCAAACATTTAAAAATTCACAGTGGGGAGAAGCCCTTTGTGTGTAATATCTGTGGGAAGGCGTTTGTGTATTCCACATCCCTTAACATTCACATGCGAACGCATACTGGAGAGAAACCGTACATCTGTAAGGAATGTGGAAAAGCGTTTGCTGTTTCCTCACGCTTAAGCAAACATGCAAGAGTCCACCATGGCGAGAAACCCTATAAATGTGAGGGTATCAGTGTTGCTATTTAGCCCCTCTGTTGCCACCCTTAAATATTGACAGTGACACCAAAGATCATTGGTTAGTTTCACCTGCTTTGTGTGAGTTGTAATGGCGCCCACTGGCACAGGTGCCATCCTAATAGTATGAACTGCGATACGTAGGTCCCCTGTAGAACTTCTACAGTGCTGGGATTGGCTCTACTGCCTCACACAGAGTAGGTAAGTGATCTACCATTGAGCAGCATTACTGACCCCCTCGAACTGGTTCACACATAGCTGCGTCCGAGCTCTTAGGGGCCATCGGTGAGGTCACTACTGCACATCAGCCTCATTTGGTGCTTGGACCCCTAGTGAAGGTAGCAGTAATAAAAGCTATGCATGGGTGTCCAGCCTTTTGGCTTGCTTGGGCCACATATAATATAGTTAATGTATATACGTAACAAGAGTTCCTTTATTTTTTTATATTTTGTATGATAATACTAAAACAACACAGCAGCCTGCAGGCTGCAGGTTGGACATACTTGTATGAGATCATTGACTAGATCTGGCCCTACCCCTTGTAGGTTAGTGGCTGCCAGGGTGGCTGCTCACACAAAAATTCTCTAGAAGTAAAGCTGGTGCAGGTGGACTGGTGGCGGACGTGTTTCCAGGTGTATCCCCAGCCCCACTGATTTTGCTGAGTGCCAAGAGGGAAATGGTCCCTGCCCGTTCCCAGTGGTTACTCCACATTTGTGGCAATTGTCCCTATAGTTTCTTGTAAAATCTAACAAGCCCACCTTCTCTCGACTTCTGGGTCTATTTTAGATCTAAGAGGCACTTTCTGTGCTTGTGTAACCCAGTCTATTCTTCCGTTCTGTTGAGATTGATTATATCCCACCCGTGAGTCCTAAACACGATCTTTTTACCAAATCAGTGTTTAGCTCACAGCTTTAGCATTTTCTTTAGTCCAGGCTTTCTCAGCTTTTGCAGTATGGATTGGCTGAGAGTTTTCCAAATTTCTAGTTCTGTTTCCTTTTTGCTTAACAGTTCCTTGATGGATTCAGCTCTCCCCTTAGGTGTTTTACTAAACATCAAGTGGGATCAAGCTGTTCCTTCAACAGTTGAGTTGCAAACCTCAAATAAATTTCTTATTTTACCGCTCCCAAGTTCTGCCTGTCACAAATTGTTAGGTTATAACTGTACTCTGCCAAGATCTTTATGATTGCATCTGAAGGACTGCCTCTTTCTCATCCAACTTTCTCTTTTAGTGGTGCTAGGGATTTAACCCATGCCAGGCAAGCATTCTGCTGCTGAGCTACATCCCCAGCCCTATGTTTTCATTTTTATTTGTGTGTGTTTTTTGAGACAAGGTCTCACTATGGTTCAGGTTGGCCTCAAACTTATAGTGGTCTGCCTGCCTCAGCCTCCTGAGTGCTGGATTACATATGCCACCCTACCTGGCGACCAGCCCTGTTTTTGTGTGTGTGTGTGGTACTGGGGAGTCAACTCGGGTCTTTCACACTGACCTGCATCCCCTTGTCTTTTTTTTATCTTGAGACAGACTCTCACTAAGCTCCCTTGGCTGGACTTGATCCTCCAGCCTCAGCTTCTTAGAATGCTGGGATTATAGGCATGTACTACTAGGCCCCAGTTTTAAACTCTGAGATGGGGTCTTGCTAAATTTCACAAGTGGCCTCGAACTCAGTGGCCTCCTGCCTCGGTCTCCCTAAATAGTTGGGGTTACAGGTGTGAACCACCACGCTGGGCTCTTCTCCCCATCCTCTGATAACCTGTTTCTCATTCTCAAATGACAAATCTCCAGGACAGCCCTTAACGTCCTTATTTCTAGTGTGCACTTAAAAACATTTCCAAGCCTAGCGAGGTATCACACACCTGTCATCCCAGCGCTCCAGAGACTGAGGCAGCAGGATCACTGTGAGTTCAAGGCCAACCCAGGCTCCATACTGAGTTCAAGACTGGCCTATACTATGTAGCAAGACTGTCTCAAAAAAACATACTAATAAAACAAAACCATGTCTGTCCTCTACCTATTACTCAGTCTCAAAGCCGCTTAAGATTTCTTCTTTACCGAAACACCACTTCTCAGTACCAGTATCTTTCATGAGACCGAGACAAGGTCCCTCTCTCCCGTGATAAGATCACAGTCTTGTAGCGTTAGGTTTGCACTGTTTCAGCCTCGCCATAAAACAAGGTTCTGTCTTCACAGTCACATTGGGGCTTAGATTACAAATACGAATTTTGGGAGCGATAGGTCAGAGCACTTACATGCGCATTTTCATGGTGCTCGCAGTCAGGTGCTCCGGCAATCACATCATGTGCAGGTAATAACTATTATTTTTCTACTTCAATTGTTAGATCATTTTTGCCTTTGTAGGCATGATGACGACCTCCAGTACTATACTGATTAAAAAATAGTAAAAATGGCATTTTTTTCTTCAAACGTCTAATACACTCTCCATTTTATTGACTCAATGGGTATATATATATATACATTACAAACCAGTCCTCCATAAAGGTTTCCCAATATTTAAGAATTTCAGAGGCTGACTTCTTGCGTTTGTTGATTGCTTTACCTCCACCTTCTGTCACAATCATATTCATTCATTGGTACGCCTCAAGTACCTAGAACTACAACTGGCTCATAATCCGTAATAAATACTTGAATATGTGAATGAATGAAAGGGTTTGCAAATAAATATGGTCATTACTGATCATGATTTATTGATTTTCTGATGTTAACCTTTCATTCCTAGGTAAACAACTTGGATATTATTATTATTATTTTTTTTGGTATTGGGGATTGAACCCAGGGCCTTTGCACTGAGCTACATCCCAGCCCATTTTTAAAATTTTGAGACAGGGTCTTGCTAAGTTGCCCAATCTGGGTTTAGATTAGTGATCCTCCTGCTTTGACCTCCCAGAGTTTTGGGATTACAGGTGTGCACCTGGGCTTGGACTATCTTTAATACTTACCTTGATTATGTTTACTAATGTGTTACAAAAAAGCTCTGTAGATATGGTTCAGTAACTTTAGCATGTAATTTTTTTGTATATATAAAAAAGTAGAGGCTAAGGGGGTAGCTCAGTGGTAGCACACTTGCCTAGCACGGGTGAGGCCCTGGGTCCAACAAAAAGGGAAAAAGAAAAATGTGGTATGGATGGATCTCAGAGGTACCGTACACGTGTACAAAGCCCTGGGCTCGGTCCCTGGCACTACCAAAATAATGATGGTATTGTGATGTAGATGATGATGGTATCATACTGTATTGGGATGTGTACTCACGTTTTATGAATTTGTAACTTCTTCATGGTTAAATTATCTGGCTTTAGAGCAGTTGTTAATGATTGTCTTAGGTATCCATTTTTCTACAATTTTAAGCTATTTGCTCAATTGCTGTTATGGTTATAGGACAACTAAGGTCCCCAGTATCTTAAGTATTATGAATCTATTTTTCTAGGCATGATTTCATTTTCACATATGCAAGGAGAACATATTTTTAAGGTTTCCTTGTTGTATAATTAAGTTTATTTTGGGTCTCTTGCGCTTGAAAATGATTTCCTTGTGCATTCTTCCTCTTGCGTTAGTCTTGGCAGAGACTGTTCAGTTGTGTGCTTTTTTTCTTTTTTCTGTTTTTCTTTTTCTTTTTTTTTGTGGTGCTGGAGAGCAAACCCAGAGTTTTGCATAGTAGGTGGATGCTGTGCCACTGAGGTGTATTCTGAGCCAGGTTTGTGAAAAATCTAAGCTTTCCACTGGGGACGTAGCTACTGGTAGAGTGCTTGTCTAGCATGCACAAAGGCCCTGGGTTCAATCCCCAGGACTGCAAGAAAATAAGAAAATTCTATTCTAAGCTTTCCAGTATGTTTTCCATTTCACTGATTCTGTTAGGTATTAGTATGGCCACATCGGTTGCTTTTGCTTTACTCTGTAGTCTTTTCGTTTGTTTGCTTCTTTTGGTGCTGGGGATCGAACCTAGGGCTTGCTCAGCTAAGCCTGTGCTCTACCGCTAAGCTACACCCCTAAGCCCAGACGTGTCTTTTTATATATACTTTAGCTGGAGATGAAAAAAACTCCAATACTTGAAAGCTTCTGACTAACAATCTTTTCTTTTACCTTGAACATTTATTCCATTATGTATAACCTAATTAGTAATAAATTTGGAGTAATTTCTAACATTTTGTCTCTTTCTGTTGTCTCATTGTGCTTCACTCTTGCAATTGATTATATTTTTCGCTGAAAGGATTTTACTCTTGATGTTTGACATACACTCCCTTTCTTTTAGTTGCTACCCTAAAACATTAAATTCATTTTTGAAATTTGTCTTTGATAATACTATTTCTTCCTCCCCAGTGGGTGAGACTATTTGCGTATAGCATCTCCCACCATGCACCTCCTGAGCCTCACTCGACAGAGACCCGGAAGTAAGTGCAGGCTCCTGTGAGCCACCGGACGCAAGATCAGGCCCTGTGACAAAGCCCCAGCACGTCTCATAATGGATTTCAAAAGGCCACAGCTTCTTTGAAGTTACTCCCAAAATGATCGAATCTATTTCAGCTCCCTTTTTGTGTGAGCTGGTCTTAGGACTCACTTTGACCAGAGAAATCAGCAGAACCGAGCTGTGCCAAGTTCATCTGCAGAAGGCTTTTCATATTAACTATTATTTTCACCTACTAGGCTTTGGGGTTGCTTTTTAGACAGTAATGGCCAACTGAGAACACAAATTCTCTGCACACCAGCTGATAAATTCCTTCCTCAAGCCCTAAACAACAGAGCCTCCAGAACTGACTCTTGGGAGCAGTGAACAATTGTGTCAGTGATCACAGAGGGACTAAGCATTCCTCTGACTGATGTGAGAAAAGAAAATCAAGATTTGAGCTCATCTGCTCAGGATCCAGGGCCCTCAGCAGAACTGGGGACTACAGAAACAGTCAATCAGAAATGCCATATGAGAGAGCGTTTGGAGGGCTGGTGATGAAGGTGGTAAAAAGAGTTTACCCAGGCAATGACAAGAGTAAGATGAAAATTTACTCAGGTCAGGCTACACTGTCAATGGAGACACTGGTTGAGTTTCCAAGAGAGGAACTGCCCTGTCATGGTGAGAGACTGGTGATTTTATCAAGGGTTGATATGGAAAAAGGGTCTAGGCAGGAAGTGTGATTATCTGAAGAACATCTTTTTTTTGGATCTAACATGCTATACAGATCTTTCAGGAGTACCTACACTGCCTTTAAAATTATGTTTAAAGTTGCAATTTGATGAGCTGAGCATGGTGGTGCATGCCTATAAATCCAGCATGCAGGAGGCTGAGACAGGAAGATGTCCTTGAATTCCAGACCAGCCTGGCTACATAGTTTAAGGCCGGTGACTTTGTGTCAGAAAAACAAAACAAAAAAGTTGCAATTTGACAAGAACGTTTACTTTGGCCTTCTAGCTTTAGATAAGATATACATACCTTTTAAAGAAGATGGGCCCAGCAGTCGGGAGGCTGAGGCAGAAGGATTGTGTGAGTTTGAGACCAGCCTGGGCTACAAAGTGAGTTCAAGACCATCCTGAACTGCATAGCGAGACCCTGTCTCAAAAAGACAAAAAATAAAAAATAAATAAGATGGGTCCAGACTCACTGGGAGGAAGGAATGGGCCTTCATCCTATAATGTTCTGGTCTCTGTTGTCACCTTATGATGTCCCACCTCATGGGGTGGCTTTCATGCAGCTGTGCTGTTAAGGGCTTCAATCCTTTTGTTTCCAATAGGCAGCCCTATCAGCAAAGAAAAATCATTGATAAGGACAGAGTGGTTACACCCATAACTGTTTTGAGTGGAACTTCACCCAGTGCTGACACTGTCAGGGACCCCTTGCGTTTCTGTTTCTGACTGTCCGAGGCACAGCGTGTTATTCCCTTAGGATGAAAGCAGAGACTCTAGGTTTATGGAATGAGTCCAAATGGTTGGGCACCTGTCCTTGAGAACTGGTAGAATCTGGAAAAAATGAACTCAGAAGACAGTTGTATAAAATGAGTAGGCCAGGCATATAGGCACATGCCTATAATCTCAGCACCTGGGAGTCTGAAGCAGGACCACTGCTGTGAGTTCAAGGACAGCCTTGTTGGCTACACACTGAGCTCAAGGGCAGCCTGAACTCTGTCTCAAACAAACAATTCCCAGCCATGACAAATAGTACCAGGGCAATGGTCCCTTTTCCTCAGACTGTGGCTGGTCTTTTACCTATGAGCATTTTAAAACCTGAGTATTGCTGCCAGGTCTGTTACGTTACGCTCAAACGGACCCTAGGTGGAGTTTCTGCGATAGCTACCTTTCGGCACTCATCTGTAAGAACCCTTTTTTAAAAGTGACTTCTTGACTTTTACTTTTGATAAGGAGGACACAAGTGATTTCTTTACCTTGATTTTGACAGTTTTTCTGTTTTCCTTGTTTCCCGTCATGTTGAGTGACCATGCTGTAGTCAAATTTTCCGTTTGTTCCTCGTTGCTGTTCTGGTTGTTGGCCCACCTGGTCCCACCTTGGAGAAGAAGTGACTGACAATTTGGAGTCTGTGTCACAGCTCCTCTTGGTCACATGTGAGCAACAGAGAGGCTTAGAAGGAGTAGCTCTTAGGCTATGTTTACGTGGAATCCAGGCATAAGTGTAATTTTATCTGTCCTACAGGTGACGAGTAACACCCTAAGACACTGGATCGGATGTCTTTGTTAGGAATTGTTATGTAGAATTTTAGGAGATAACAGTTACAGAGTTTAAAATAAAACCAATCTGAGTAAAACAAATCTAGTTTGTATAGCGATACTGAACCAAGAAACAATTTTCATTATGCCAATTTTTAATTGAAGGAAGAACTAATTTGTCTGCAGTACTTGTGTCCTAGTCACGTCCTTCACTGCTGAGACGAAATACCACATATTAAAGGAAGACAGGTTTATTTTGGCTAACATTTCAGCCCATCGTCACTGGCTCCAAGGCAAGAAGGCATGGTACAGGAGCATAGGGGAGAACAGGTGCTCGAAACCTGGAGTCCCAGAAGCAAAGGAAGGGAAGAGAGACACACCCTCCCAGGCCCCGCCCCCAGTGACCACCTCTTCCGCGCAGACCCCACCTTCCAACAGCTGTAAACGGTATCATACAGTCACCTTCCCAAAGCCCCGCCTGTAAGGGTGTGAGGCTCTAGGGGGAACATCTAGGTAGAAATCATAATAACTTGTTAAGAATCCTTTTTATGAATCTGACTGTAAACGTTTTACAGAGGAATCAGTGCTGTAGATGACAAAAACCACTCTTGGAATTCTGATGAGTTTAGTGATTTACAAGATAATCTAGTTATTTATTTTAGATAGGATTTTAAGAGGACAATTATGACTGATATTATCTCAGAACCCATAGGCACTGTTTTGCATACAGATATATTCTTTAGGTAAATAACATCCAATTCTTTTATTAGAACTGCACTTTTTGTAATGTACAGTGTTTAGGTACATACAATTACCGTAATACAATAAAGAACATATAAACAGAGACCTCCAATAGTCTATCGTTATAAACAACTTGGGTTGGAGGACACCAATCTGGCAAGACATCCTTTTTTAAACTCTGTATTTTAGAAAGCTTATATATTTGGGGAACATAAATTTATTTAACATACAAAGAAGTCAGTAGCATTACAATTTCATAGCAGTTCTTCGTCACTTAGTTTTGTACGTTTCAGGTGAAATTAGAAGTCGTTTACTAGATCTTACACAGGTTAATAGCACTGACAAGAAGACTCAAAGGGTTGCTTTAAATCTCCTAAGTTTAGGAAACTGTTAATGACCACAAACACTACCTGATACATAAATATATCTCATTTATACATGTCTTGGTTACTTTTCTCTCATTGCTGAGACAAAATACTCAACACCCAAAATGAAGAAAGGAAAGGTTTATTTAGCTTACAGTTTGTGGAGGTTTCAGTCCATACTTGGCTGGTTCTGAGGCAGAGTGGCACATGGCAGAGGGCAAACGTTCATGGCAGCAGAGCACAGCGAAAACAACCAGAGCAAAAGGGAGGAATGGCTGCAAGCAGTCTCCTTTTCTCCCCTACATTGTAAACAGCCTACCCCCACCCAGGGGGCGTGTACCTCTCACATAACCTCCATGCCCTCCACTTCCACTGGCTCAGGATGTATACAAAGTAAACACCCTGGCTTCCTGCTGAATCACTCAGCCAAACCTCTGGACTGCCCAAGACGACAGAATGTACCAACCATAACAATACAGTAACCAAAAAGTGTTTAATTAAAGCCAACAAATGGAGATGAGATTTTAAATGGTAGGATTGTGAAACAGCACTTTCCCCCCATCTGAATGGTAATGGTATATAAACAGCAGAAGCAGTGCGGGATGGTGCATGCCTGTACCCCCAGCACTCAGGCTGGGGCAGAAGAATTGCTGCAAGTCTGAGCTACATAGTAGTTCAAGACCACCCCAAACTTATAGCAAGACCTTATCTTAAAAAGAACTCCAAACAGGGGCCGGGGATATAGCTCAGTGGCACAGCGCCTGCCTGGCAAGCACAAGGTCCTGAGTTTGATTTCCTGGTAGCAACAACAAGAATAAAAGCAGCCACAAAAAAAACCCCAAACAGCAGGAATGCCAAAATGTTTACTGACCATTTATATGTTTAGGGTTCAGGTGGAATGTATGTTGAAAAAAAAAAAGACCACTTAGCAATCACTGTGTGTGTATTAGACTCATATATCTCTACATTTATAAACTATGCATATTTAATTCTTAGGTGAGTACATACCTCTCATTCCAGAGACAGTGTCACATATAATAACCTAAAATAACAGTTGTGTATTTAACTGAAATTATAAGCTGATCATTTAAAAGACTTTACAATAAACCAACACTTAAACTCGAAACCTACTAAGGCTCAGTTTCCTAGGTAATCAAAAACCTAACAATAGAAACAGAAGATGTTATATTGACAAATAACAAGACCTTTATTTATTAGGCCAATCTCAGTAAACTTTACAAAGAGTGGATCAGTATTATAAGAGAACCTCTTCACCTTTTTTTTTAAGGACCTCTTCACTTTAAACACAATTTTTCATAAGAAATTTTTTCATCTAAAAGCATGCTTCCACTGGGCATGGTGGCACACTCCTGTAATCCCAGCATTCGGAAGGCTGGCAGGAAGATTGCTGTGAGGTCAAGACCAGCCTGGGCAACATAGTGAGTTCAAGGTCAGTCTGAACTACATAGTAACACCCTGTCAAAAACAAACAAACCAACCACAAAAAAACTAAAAGCATGTTTCCTCTTTTACTAAAGATATCCTCATACTTTTTCACATTTTTCTTTTCAAAGTACCCATTTTCTTCCATCACAAGCCTGGGGGACACTTATATCTTTGATACATTTGTGGTTTGTTCGGTCTCAATTTATAGCTATTTATATTCGTTAGGACTGGTTAATAGTAGACTTTCAAATGATCAATTATTTTAATATTAGCAGAAAATAGAAAGAAGCACCCTTGTAATCCCAGCACAATGGGAGGCTGAGGCAGGAGCACAATGGGAGGCTGAGGCAGGAGGATCACAACTTTGAGCTCAGCCTGGGCAATTTAGCAAGCCCGTCTCAGACAAGAGCTGTGGAGCAGCTCAGGGCAAAGGCCCCGAATTCAGTCCCCAGTCCAGGGTGAGGGAGTACAAAGAAGAGCAAAGTTGTTACATTTTAGCTAGGGCGGACAAACCTTTACTTTACATGACCTTCAACAACAAAATTATCTTAGTGCAAGGGGAAAGCCCAGAAGGGAAAATTAACCCCGTAGGTGCAGTCTAAGAACGTGCCCATGTTGTTTGCAAAGTGCCTTAGGCACAGTTAATTAGACGAAGACATCACCTGAAATCACAGATTGGACAGTTAGCCAAGCTGCTTTCAACTGGGTTCCTGGTGACTCCGCACGGGCTGTTAGAAGGTTTGTCTCCCCCTCCCTCAACTTGGGCGTCTGGAGACAGGAGTGAACCCCAGGCTTGTCCTTTGCCAGGCCTCCAGGCAGCTGCAGGTGGCACTTTTTCACCTGCTGCCCAGTTTTACAGCCTGACCCGCAACTCCCCATGTCAGCTTGGGTTTAAGGTCCAGTCTGAGCCAGTCTGAAGTCCGGGCCTTCCTCTCCTGTCTTTATCTTTTGGCAGTGTTTATTTCTTGTGTGGGCACGTTTAACAGGTTTTTGTTTTTTTTTTCGTTCCCTATATTTGCTTGTCGAGACCTTGAGTTTGGAGTTTAATCTCTGTTGCTGCTGTGATGTGGAGGGCTCATGCCTTGCCCACTGTGGTCTTATATGGATCTGTTTTGGAGTCAAGGCTGGCCTTGAACTCATGGTGGTCCTCCTGCCTCAGCCTCCCGGGTGCTCAGATTACAAGCGTGTACCATCATGCCTAGTTATATGGATCTTTTGGTTTAAATCATATTGGTCATTATCAAACAACATTTTTTTCTAACCCTTAGGTTGGGGTGGGTTATAATAAAAGTTTGGTAAAAACGAGTGAATTGGCTTAGGTAACTGCCTTCTCAGCTATGAAGGGGGCTTTATGCAGCAGTTCACAAGCCCAGGGGGCAATGGGGAAATATTTTTTTTCTCCTTTTAAACCCAGTTATAAACACAGATTAACAGGCAGAAAAACACATAAGCCATTATATAAAGTCAAAGTTATTTATTTTTTGGAAAAAGGGTCTTGCTATATAGTTCAGGGTGGCCTTGAACTCACTATGCAGCCCAGGCTGGCCTTGAACTGGAAACAATCCTCCTGCCTCAGCCTCCTGAGTGCTGGAATTACAGGTGTGTGCCATCATGCCTGGCTCAAAATGCATGTTTAGATGTACTGGCCATTTTGGATTATAATAATCCATTTTCTCTTAGTTTTAGGTTTATAACTATAGACTAGTCAGAATTCTTTCTAGGAGGTACCAATTAGCACCTTTTACTTTTAGGTGAGTCAGGACAGAGATACCTTGTAGTGCTTTTATTATTTTATAGAGTTGCAACAATAAGAGTCAGAAAGAGGAAAGTGCTCTAGGGCACAGAGGGGCAGTGATGGAAAGGAAAGTGGGGTCAGAGGAAACCAATAAAAGGATCATTACAGACATCAGTTTAGAAGTTGGAGCAGGAAAGGTTCACTGTGTTAGGCCTACACCCAGCACTGCTGCAGCTTCGGATCCTGGGACAAGGCCCGAGTGCAAGAGAATTCAGAGTCCTTCCCAACTGCAGGAAAGGGCTGGGGATATAGCTCAGTGGAATAAGCGCTTGCCTAGCAAGCGCAGGGTCCTGAGTTCGATCCCCAGTACCGCCAAAAAAAAAAAAAATTCTAAGATTGATTTATAGGGCTGGCGATATAGCTCAGTGGAATAAGCGCCTGCCTACCAAGTGCAGGGTCCTGAGTTCGATCCCCAGTACCGCCAAAAAAAAAAAAAAAAAAAAAACTGACTGTCCCAACTGCAGGAAAGATCTAATGGAAGGACGGTGCTATAATTCAGGACACCATTAAGGTGCCAAAGTTCCTAACCTAGGAATTTATATTTAGGCCAGGCAGTGTTGCACAAGAAAAGGAAATGTTTCTTTTCAAGAGCTCAAGCATCAAATTTGGACCCACTTTTAAGAATACATCCCAAGGGTGGCTCAGAAGGGGAAAACATGTGAGAACCACCACTGGTTTTTACAAGAGATGCAGCATCTGCCCAGAAAAATCTCAAAAGACAGCGCTAGGCCTCTAATTTTGGGCATCCCCTGGGAAAAAGAGAGGCTTCAACTCCTAACAGCAAACCCTGGTTTCACTTTGGAGTCACTGGTGGCTCCAGCAGCCAAGCACGGCCTGAACTGACCTTGTGTATTGATTTCTTCTGTGCTGACTGGGGAAGGGGAGATCACCATCCTGGGGAGATGGAAAACTGGGTTACTCAGGAGTCTTCTGGGTCAGGAAGTTCAGCTGAGAGAGGGGGAAGCCGGAGGCCAACAGCAGCAAAGGATCAGCAGAGGCAGAGAAAGTGCCTCTTTTATAACTTCATATACACTGTAAGAACAGTGTATACCGAGGTGCCATGGCTGAGCTTCTGCTGCCAAGGGCTGTGTGCTAAGCGCACGGGAGGCCCTAAAGGAAGAAGAGTGTCCTCTCACCCTCGTGGACTAAGACTGGCACCATTTTTCTGCTGCTGGCAGGTCCCACTGGACAGTGACCCTTGCCAGAGTCCCTGTTAAAAGAGCAAAGGATTCCACAAGGGGCTGAATGCAATCCTTCAGCTTATAGCACTGATGATGGTATACAGTGGTCAGGGTCACAGCCCAAAGGCCTTCGGGTCCCATGGGGGAGTCAGCCTGACCAGGGCCTTTCAGTTGGCCACAGGCTGATCTGCCAACCATGCACAGAGACCGGAGGGAAGAGAGGCCAAGAAATGCAAGTTTTCCTTACTGTTGCCCTGTGCAACAGTACAGAGAGCTCACCGAGGGAAGGGTAAGAGTGAAGACAAGGGCCGGCTGGGGTTTAGCTCTCAGTGGCACAGCGCCTGCCTGGCAAGCGCCAGGTCCTGAGGCTGATTACCAGTACCGGAAAAAAGAGTAGACAGGAGTTTCCTAAGGACGCTGTCAAGGTGGACAGTGTGTGTCTCAAAGAGAGGGGCTGTCAGGGTGACTGACTGGGGTTTGAAAATGTGGAAAAAGGTCTGGAAGCAAATGTGAGTGTCTCGAAAATGTCTCTGAGAAGGGGCTGGGGATACAGCTCAGTGGAATAAGCGCTTGCCTAGC
>PVLD010027558.1:0-20589 GCA_004027595.1 Dinomys branickii | reverse complement strand
TCAACATCAGCAACAACATCCACAACAACAACAACAGAAGAAAAAACACCGCTTGTTGCTGCTTTACATATTGTTATCTTCGAAGTGTGTGTTCAGGCTAACACATACAGATATACACTATTAATCTAATTTCCTGTCTTCGATTATTGCTTAGCATTAAGTGATATAATACAATAGTAGAACCATGTTAGCCCTCCTGTATATGTGCAACCATTTTGAAGATGACATTATGTAATATAACAACCATTTTTAATATCATATCATCATGTTTTGAAATTCTGTATCCTTTTTATTGTTCTCTATGCTGTTTTCTTTATATATTTGTTTTTGTTATTGTGCTTTTTTTCTTTTTAAAATGAAAAACAAAATTTATATGTATGTACAAAGATAGCTGGGATAGGTGTATTTCTGAAGTGTGTGGTGTATTGAAAGGAGCAGTCAATACTTAAAATTTTCTTTTTTTTGACCAGTTTTGCATGCTTAAACCTGGTAATCAGAATGACTGAACTGAGAACACCAATATGCTATATAAGAACCATTGTTGAACTACGGTCTTTTGTGTGTGTGTGTGTGTGTGTGTGTGTGTGTGTGTGATACTGGGGGTTGAACTCAGGACCTTGTGCTTACCATGCAGGTGCTTATGCCACTGAGATATATCACCAGCCCAAACTCCTACCATCTTGCATGGTGATGCTCTGCACCATTTCCAATTTTTTTCTGTTACTTGTTACTGTCTTTGATGGTTTGATCAATCTTACACTCTTATGTCTGGTGGACTGAGCAACTTCACTGTAGTATGTAAGATAGCAACCATTGTTAATTCCTATCCTTTTGTTTTGAGATCATGCATTGCTTTTGTTGTTCTCCTGTTGTTTTGATTTTTTCTTCATTGTTGTTTTGTTTTTTTACTTTATAAAATAAAAAAATGAAAAAATAGTTACATACCAGGAATTTTCTTGTGAATTTTAAGAACAATTTACATTTATATTTAATTTTTTAGTTGTCTAATAGAATGCTTCATTAATCAAATAATGATGGGCTATTAATGTTCCTGTTATTTAAGTGAACTAAAAACATAGATTCAGAGGTGATACTTCATATATCATGTGTCTGTTAAAGAGCAGGACTTTCCTGTGTGATGTCCAAGCTAGTGAGAAAGGAGCACATTACATTGTTCAAATGTAGGTACACCTTTCCCTCAAAGGTGAGCAGGGAGGTCATTTGGGTGAAAGCCTATGCTTAAGCACTGTGAGCAATGAATTAATTTTCATGACTGTGTCTCCTAAGAAGACAAACAGCTTCTATCATAAATACGCTTTTTGTCAAATTAAAAGTACCTTATTCCTGCCTATATATGGATACTATGGGTTATCTGCATGTCATTCTTAGATGCATTAATCAAGTTCTTTAAGTGCTCAGAGCACTGCAAGGTAATAAGTCCATTATTCTCTCATTAAGGAAAAAATTTGCTTATGTATAATTGAATGAAAAGCTTGCTATGTTTCTTCAATTTCAAATACAGCTTACTATGACAAGTATAGACACTATATTAAAAATTAAATATTTTTATGAAGATTATGAACTTTAGTGATTACAATTGAAATATTATACAGCTCTCTACTCTAAAGAACATAATATACTCACAAATTTTAAGCCTTCGTTCAGCTTATGATAGACTGTTTTACTTGATGAAACGATGCAAAGTAAAATAATACACTCTGTGAATGGCAAAAAGCTGGTCTGTGAGTCAAAATGTCTTTCTCCTGTCCTAATGGTGGCTATTTATAAATCAACTATAGTGCTCTTCCAGAGTGAATTAATGTCTTCTCTCTTTTTCCTTTTCCATACTGTAAGCAAGGCAGCTATTACCAGTTAGCTGGAAATATCCTGTGAAACCAATTGCCCTTCATGAAATAAATTTCAGGAAAACCTGTCTGAAATGATCAGTTTTAACATGTATTGCAGATATGTTATCAGCAATGTAACTATACAAATGTAAGAATAATTAACTTCAATAGTTCCTACCATCTTCAGTATTATATTTATAGTAGTATCAGTTCTTTTGGGGTTTTTTTGGTACCAGGAATCAAACTCATAACCTCATGCTTTCCAGGCAAGTGCTTACGTCACTGAGCTATATCCCCAGCCCAGCAGCATCAGTTCGCTTCAAATATATTCTCTTGAGTAACATAAGATACCATGATAACATGTCCAAAATTGTCTACAGATTGTGTTTCCTTGTGTATGTTATCAAAAATATATGCCAAAATTCAGAAATGCTGAGCTGAGGAAAGATTTTAGAGAGGATATACTTTCAAAGACAGGAAACATCTGCCTACTTATGCATTGATTTGGAAGGAAGGAATGATGCAAGATGAAACTTGATCAGCCAAAAGGCTGAGAAGCGATATGAGGGAAGATTTAAATTTATTACAAACACTGCACTTAGAGATAACTTGAACTACTTTATTTAAACCTCACAATATCTCAGGAGATAAAACAATGTATCTTCTTTTTGTAGAAAAGGAAAGTTTTCTTTAGAGGACAAATTAATCTATTAAAAATGTATGAAGTTTAGATAGATATAGGGTTAAAACTTAGGCACTTTGATTCTCAAAACAACCACAAACAAACACAATTTCTTCTTTACCTCAGAGGACCCAGGTCATGGATAAATGAAAGACAATATCCATGAGAAGTAGTCCTTCAAGTCACAGTACATATTTGTCATACATACTGATAACTTTCATCATAGGAAATTCATACCTGTATATCATACGTCTTAATTCGGTTTTCCCCCATTTCTGCCCCCGCCCCCCAACTGCCTCTCCCCCATTTAGAAAAGCTTTGTCTCCACCTGTTTCCTTCCATTCTCTCTTTTCTTCCCCTTCTTCCTCCTCCTTCCCTTGCTGATTCCCATCTAAGCGTGTTCTTCTTACTTCTCGGTATGCATCCTGTATTATACTCCCTATTTTATGATTTGTGTCTGGATGTCCCCCCAAAAAAACACATGCAGTCACGGAGTGGGCTTCTAGAGTTTGGGTTCATTCATGGTGATCCAGTCCTGGGATTATGGATGTGAGTGCTACACCCACTTGGGGCAGGTCGCTTGCATACAAAATCAAGGCTGGAAAGGTCCTTGCTTTTCGCCATTCCTACTTATCTGCTCTTGTTGCTGTCACTGTTTTCCACTACCATGAATGTTTGCCCTCTGCCATGTGCCACTCTGCTTTGGAGCCAGACTAGTATGGACTGAAACCTCCACAAACTGGGAGCTAAATAAACCTTTTCCTCTTCAATTTGGCCCTATGGGTGTTTTGTCTCTCCAGTGTGAGAAAAGTAACCAGGACACCTTGTTTAACTTACAGGTTTCTCACACAGGGTAACAGTGCTACATTTAAACTTGTGTGCCCAGTGCAAGGTCCTCTGTTCATTTCCAGAACCTAAATAACTGAAGAAAGAAACTTGTATGTTTCTGATTTATCTCTCTTAAGATGGTATTGAGTGTACCCATTTTCTTTCACATTTATTTGCCACTTTTCCAGTAGGGTCATGGTTTCAGGCACTAATTTTTTGCAGTTTTGAAACTGAAAATGATGATATTTCTTGAGATTATTTCGGCTATTTGTAGTCTCTTCAAATTTCACATCAATTTGAGCATCAGCTTCTTCAGTTATGAAAACAAAGGGACTCCCGACTGAGGGGCCTGGATTCAGGTGAGCTGTCTGGGTCCCTGGGTCCTCTGGCTCCACCTCCAGCAGTCACCTTGTGACCAAATCTGAATCCCAAGCACCCCAGGCAGATTTGGAATGACGAAAAGAAGCAAAATGCAGTCTCAGCCAAACATCCCACCTAGAACGAGCTCAAGACACATCAACATGGAAGGACATGCAAGTCACACACCTGAAATCTCTAGATTGATAGCAATTGAAGTAAAGAATCAACTACATCAGGCTATATAAGAAATCAGATCAGAAATAATTTCTCAGGTAAAAAAAGAAATGACAACCATAATGAAAGAATTTCTCAGCATACCAAAAGAAGGCAGATGAAAAAATAGAGGAGCACATAAAATTGATGGAAACCATCAATGAACAGTATAGGAAAGAATTAGAATGCATGAAAGAGATTCAAAGAAACATTCAGGAAATTAAACTTTCCATTGAAAGCCAGAAAGACTGCTTGAATGTAATTGAAGATAGATTCTCAGACCTTGAAGACAGCATTGAAGTGAGGGACTGTAAAAGGAAAGATCTTTTAAAAATAATAATGGAATGGCAAATAAAATGTCATCAGGGGCAAGTTGAGGCAAAGAAAAACAACATAAGGCTCATAGGTATCAAAGTAAAAGCAGGAGGCAACATGAATGTCATAAAAAGAATATTTGCAGGAGTAATAGCAGGAAGTTTCCCAAGAACTTTATGTGCACATAAATGTGGCATATAGAATCCCAATTAGCCATAAGCAAAATAAATGTACTTCCAGACATATAATAATCAAAATCCCAGAAATCTAGCAAATAATCAAATATTAAAAGTTGTTAGAAAAACCAGATCACCTATAAAGAAAATCTCATCAGAATAATGGCAGACCTCTCAGCACAGACTATCTAGTCAATAAGAGTTTGGAATGAAGTATTTCAGGTCCAGAAAGAAAACAACTTCCAACCCAGATTGCTGTATCCTGCAAAGCTATATTTCAAACCTCATGGAGAAATAAGATACTTCCATGACCAAGATTAACTGAGGATATTCATGAGCACCAAACCAACCCTACAAAGAGTACTGAAAGATATTCTACGAAGAGAGAAAAATGACCACAATCACAAGACCAACAATAGAAAAGAACTATTAAGAAAGGTAAGAAATTAAACAGAGTGGGAAAGTACAGAACCAATAGTGAGAAAATAACATGGCAAGGATAACTTAGTATATATCAATAATAACCATTAATGCAAATGGTCACACTTCACCAAGCAAAAAATTAAGACTGGAAGAGCAGATCAAAAAACAGGATCCAACTCGAAAGGAAATCTGTAGACTGAAAGTCAAAGGATGGAAAACAATACTGTATGTGAGAGGAACCCAGAAAGAAGTAGGAGTAGTTATTTTGTTTGCAGACAAGGTGAACTTCAAACCAATAATGATCAAAAGAGATAAAGAAGGTCACTATATTCTTCTTAAGGGAAAACTGCAAGAGGAAGAGATAACAATCATAAATATATATGTGCCAAATATACGAGGACCCCAATTATATAAGGCACATTTTAACAGACATGAAAAATCAAATAAATAATAACACCATTGTAACAGGGAATTTTAACACCGCGTGTCACAAAGAGATAGATCAATTAGGCAAAAAATCAGGAAAGAAATAACAAAACTAAGTGTTAATACCAAATATATAAACACATGAACTTAATGAATTTAGTAGACCTTTACAGAGTATTCTACCAAACAACATTAGAATACATATTCTTTTCAGCTGCACATGGGACATTCTCTAAAATCGACCACATGCTAGCACAGAGAACATGCTTAAGGAAATGTAAAGGAGTGGAAATTATCCTGTGTTTATTAGCAGATCATAGTGCAATGAAATGGAAAATAAATGATAAAAAAATCACAAAAGCTCCATAAACACATGGAAATTAAGTAACAACCTCTTGAACAACAAATGGATCACATAAGAAATTAAAGTAGAAATTAAATACTATTTACAATCAAATGAAAATGCAGATACAAACTATCAGAACCTTTGGAATGCAATGAAACAGTCCTCTGAGGGAAATTTATAGCAGTGGATTCCCACATCAGGAAAACAGAAGAAACACAAATAAAGAACCTTATGTTACATCTCAAACTTCTAGACAAATAAGAGCAAGTTAAACCCAAAAGCCTGAAGAAGGGTAAAAAATATTAAAATCAGAAGTTAAAGCAATGAAAACAGAGAACAATACAAAAAATTAATAAAGCATTGTTTTTTCTAAATAAATAAGTTTGATAAAAACCCAGCAACTATATCAATAAAAGGAAAGAAAAAACTCAAATCCATGCAATAAGGAAAGAAAGGGTTGCTATCACTACAGTTCATGTACAAAGTCAGAAGATCATCAATACCTACTTCAAAATCTTTGCTCTCATTGGATGGAAAATACAGAAGAAATGGACAGATTCCTAGATACATATGAATTACCAAAGCTGAATCAAAAAGATATAAAAATCTTGAATAAACCAATATCAGCCAAAGAAATTGAAAATACAATAAAAATCTTACCAATAAAAAAACCCAGGTCATGATAAATTCACAGCTGAATTCTACAAGAAATTTAGAGAAGATTTAATACCAATTCTTCTCTAACTCTTTAAAGAAATAGAAAGGGAAGCAATTTTCCCAAACCTATTCCTGAAGGCAAGTATCATCCTGATACAAAAACCAGGAAAAGAACTAACCAAAAAAGAGAATTATAGGCCGATCTCCCTAATGAACATAGAAAAATTCTCAATAAAATACTAGCTAATAGAATGCAGTAAACATAGTGAGAATAATGCAACATGACCAAGTGGGATTCAACCCAGGAATTCAGGGATAGCACAATATTCACAAATCAATATATATAATATACCATATCAACAGAGCTAAAGACAAGAATCACATGATCATCTCAATAGATGCAGAAAAAGCTTTTGATAAAATGGAACACTTATTCATGATAAAAAATCTACAGAATATTGTCATGGTCTTTTGTTGCAGTATAAGGGGTTGAACTCAGGACCCTGTGCTTGCTAGACAGGTCCTTATTCCAATGAGCTATATCCCAGCCCCCAGCTTTCACTTTAAAATCAGGAGTAAGACAAAGATATACCCTCCTACCAGTCTTATTCTACATAGTTCGGGAGACACTAGCCAGAGCTATTAGACAGGAGAGAAAAATAAAAGGAATAAAGATAGGAAAAGAAGTGAAATTATCTTTATTCACAGATGACATGATACTCTACATAGAAGACCCCAAAAACTCCACCAAAAGACTCTTAGAATTAATCAACAAATTCGGTAGTGTAGCTTTATACAAAGTCAGCACTCGAAAATCAATAGCATAACTATCCACAAAACCAAACATACTGAGAGAGAAATGAGGGAAACCACACCTTTTATAAGAGCATTTAAAAAAATGAAATGAATTAATCTAACAAAAGAAGTAAAAGTTCCATACAGTGAAATTTACATTACTTTTAAAAAAGATATTGAAGAGGATTTCAAAAAATGGAAAGATATCCTTTGGAACAGGGAAGAGCTCAGGCTGGGGAAGCAGCACTAGACTGGCCATCTCTATTGGCAGGTGAGGTCTGCAGCACAGGAGCAACCGCATTCTCTGTGGACCTCTCCCTTGGTGGGTGAGGCATGCGCATATGCTCTACCCTACTCCTGTGGGACAGGGAAGCAGCTCAGGCCTGGGGAAGTGGTGCCAGAGAGGCCTGTCTCCCAAGCCTGTGGCATGGGAATAGCCCCAGTCTCTCTGGACATCTCCTTTGACAGGTGAGCCCTGCTGCATGGGAGTGGCCTGGGTTCTGTGTCCTCTAGGTTAGGAAGAGAGGCCTGCCCGCCCCTCCCCCCTCCCACCTACCTGAGGATCCGAGAACAGCTGCCTCTGTCTGGCCACCATCCGTTTCATGGCTGAGGCCTGCATTTTTTCCATCCATGACCTGGAGACCCTGGTACTAAGGGCCAGCATTCCCCCACCATCGCAGTTGTGGACTGAGCCGCACACTCCAGCAATTGCCTAGGGATCCAAGGATCCAGTGGTCCACTACTTTCTACCATCTTGGGATAAGTTTGATATCCAGGTAAACTAGGGTCCCTAGAGTCCTTTGTTGAGCTGCCTGGGTAGCTTGTATAGCTCAGCACTTTTCATCTGACATCCAAAACGATAAGACATAGGAGGAAAATGCACTCTCCGAACTCAACTACACCCAAAACAAGTCCAGGAGACACTGACATAGGAGAACTTGAGAGTGACATACCTGAAATCCCTGAAATGATCACATGTGAAGTAAAGAAACAACTCCATCAGGCCATACAAGGATCAGAACAGACATATTCTCTCAGGCAAAAAATGAAATGACAATAATAATGAAATAAATGCTTACCGCATATAGAGAAAAAATATATAAAACAATAGATGAACATAGGCAACATATGGAAATGTTACACGAACAATATAGGAATGAATTAGAATGCATGAAACACTCAACAGAGATATCCAGGAAATCAAAACTTCTGTTGAAAGCTTGTAAAACTGCTCGAATGAAGCTGAAGATAGAATTTCAGATCTTGAAGAAAGCATGGCAGTTACCATATGTGAAAGGAAGGACCTCTTAAAATTAATGATTCTAGGAAAAATAAATTCAGCAGCTGCAAGCCCAGGCAAACAGAAATAATGTCAGACTTATAGGAGTAAAAGAAACAGCAGGAGGCAACATAAATGACATAAAAAGAATATTTGCAGAAATAATATCACAAAATTTCCCAAACATGGAAAAAGATTCTGATGTGCAATAAAAAGAGGCATATAGAATTATATAACCAAAATAAAACCACACTCAGACATAATAGTGAAGATCCCAGATATCCAACAAAAGAACAGAATATTAAAAGCTGCTAGAGAAAAGATACCAATCACCTATAAAGGAAAGCTCATCAGAGTCACAGCAGACTCCAGACTTCTCAACACAATGCATCCAATCATGAAGAGCTTCAAGTGACGTATTACAGGTTCTGAGACAAAACAGTTTCCAAACCAGAATGATGTATCTTGCAAAATTCTCCCTCAAATTCAATGGAGAAATAAAATATTTCCATGACAAAGAACAACAGAAGAACTTCATGAGAGCCAAACCAACATTACAAAAACTACTAAAGGGTATTCTACACAGGGAAAAAAGAGATCACAATGTCAAGAACAACAAGAGAAAGGAACGCTTAAGCAGAACAAGCAATTAAACAGCAAAAGTAGGAAACCAACAGGAAGTAAATAACATGACAAGGATAAGCCAACATATATTACTTATAACCATCAATGTACATGGCCTTAATTCATCAGTCAAAAGAAACACACAGGGAGTGTAGATTAAGAAGCAAAATACCACAATATCTGTATACAGGAAACACATTTTACTCAAAAGGAAATCCATAGACTGAAAGTCAAAAGTTGGAAAACAATTCTCCATGCAACAGGTTTCCAGAAAAAAAGCATGGGTAGTTATAATGTTTGTAAACAACATAAACATTAAATCAAAAATAATCAAAAGAGATAAAAAAGGGCACTACATACTAGTCAAGGGAAAAGTGCAAGAGGAAGTGATAACAGTCATAAACACATATGCACCAAATATCGGAGCCCCAAGCTCTATAAGACAAATCTTAACAGACATGAAAAATCAAATAATCAATAACACTATTGTAATAGGGACCTAAACATCCCTTTGAGGTAAAGAGACAGGTCAACTAGACAAAAATATCAGCAAAGAAATAACAGACCTGAACAAAATGTGCAAAAAAATAGACTTAGTAGATACATACAGAGTATTCCACCCCACGACATCAGAATACACATTTTTCTCAGATGCACATAGGACTTTCTCTAAAATAGACCATATTCTAGCCCATAAAGCATGCCTACCTAAATGCAGCAGAAACGAAATTATACTATGCATATTATCTGAACACAGTGCAATGAAATTAGAAATTAACAACAAAAGAAACTCCAAAAACTCCACAAACACTTGGAAATTAAACATCAGCTTCGTGAACAACCAATGAGTCACAGAAGAAATTAAAAAAGAACTTAAAAAATACCTACAAAGAAAAACGCAAGTAAAACTTACTGGAATATGTAGGATGCAATGAAAGCAGTTCTTAGAAGGAAATTTGTATCGATGAACTCACACATAAGAAAAACAGAGAGAGAACAAATAAATAGACTAATGCTCCCCTCAACATTTTAGAAAAAGAAGAACAAGTCAAGCACAAACCCCAAGAAAGGGAGGAGATTATACAGATCAGGTCAGAAACTAATGCAATTGAGACAAAGAAAACCCTACAAAAAATAAATAAATCAAAGAGTTGGTTCATTGAAAAAAGAAATAAAATTGATAAACCCCTGCCAACTTTATCAACAAAAGAAAGGAAAATACTCATATTCATGCAATAAGGAATGAAAAGGATGAAATCACTATAGAACCTAGAGAAATTCAACAGATCATTAAGACCTACTTTGAAAATCTTTAGTCTGATAAGCTAGAAATCCCAGAAGAAAGGGACAGATTCCTACATATGTATGAATTACCACAGTTGAATCAGGAAGATAACAAAAATCTTGAACAGCTCTATATCAATTAATGATACTGAAAATGTGATTAAAAAATTACTGACAAAAAAAGCCCAGGCCCTGAAGGATTCACAGAAGAATTCTGTAGAAACTTCAGGGAAGATTTAATGCCAACACTCCAAAACCTCTTCAATGAAATCGAAAAGGAAGCAATTGTCCCTACCTCATTTCTAGAGACAAGTATTGTACTAATATCAAAACCTGAGAAAGACCAAACCTAGAAAGAGAACTATAGACCAATATCCCTAGTGAACATAGGTCCAAAGATACTGAATAAAATACTAGCAATTAGAATGCAGCAAATCATTAAGGAAATCATAGGTCATGATTGGTTGCATTCCAGGAATGCAGGGATGGTTCAATATACAGAAATCAAATAATGTAATACACAATATCAATAAAACCACAGATAAAAACCTCATGATCATCTCAATAGATGCGGAGAAAGCTTTTGACAAAGTCCAAAATGCATTCATGATAAAAACCCTATAGAAAATAGGAATAGATGGCCTTTACCTCAATCTGATCAAAGCCATCTATGACAAACCAACAGCTAACATTATACTAAATGGGCAAAAACTAAAAGCTTTTGCTTAAAGTTAGGAATAAGACAAAAATGTCCATGGTCACTCCTACTCAGCATAATTCTGGAAGCATTAGCCAGAGCAAATAGATAAGAGAAAGAAACAAAATGAATAAAGATAAGAAATGAAGAAGTGAAATTATCACTATTTGCAGCTGACATGATACTTTACATGGAAGACCCCAAAACCTCCACCAGAAGACTCCTTGAATTAATCAACAAAGTCAGTAGTGTAGCTAGATACAAAGTCAACACTCCAAAATCAATAGCATTCCTATACACAAACAAACAGACTGAGGGAGAAATTAAGGAAACTGTACCTTTCACAATAGCATCCAAGAACTGAAATATTTAGGAATCAATCTAACAAAAGAAGTAAAAGATTTGTTCAATGAAAACTATAGTTACTCTCAAAAAAGAGATTGAAGAGAATTTCAATAAATGGAAAAATATTCTTGCTCATGGATAGGAAGAACCAACATTGTGAAAATGGTCATACTACCAAAATTGTTGTACAGATACAATGCAATTCCCATTGAAATACCATTAGCATATCTCATGTATCTACAGAAAATATTCCTAAAATTCATCTTGAAACAGAAGAGACACAGAACAGCAAAAGCAATACTGGGCAACAAAGATAGGTCAGGTGGAATCACAATCCCTGACCTGAAATTATACTACAAAGCTACTGTAATAAAATCAACCTGGTATTGGCTAAGAAAAGAGACCTGAGGGTCAGTGGAACAGACTGGAAGATGTAGCCACAACCACAAAAACACTCAGCCACCTTATCTTTGACAAAGGGGCCAGACAAGCTCAGTGGAAGAAAGACAATCTCTTTAATAAATGGCGCTGGAAAAATTGGCTTGCCACTTACCAAATACTGCAAATAGAACCAAATCTATCACCATGCACCAAACTCAAGTCAAAATGGATCATGGATCTCAACATGAAAACAGAAACACTGAATGTATTAGAAAAGAAAGTAGGTAAAAATCTTGACAACATAGGGGTAGGCAGAGTATTTATGAACAAATGCCAAACTTCAAGGGAAATACTTCAAAGAATTAACAACTGGGACTTCATCTTACTGAAAATTTTGTGCACATCTAAAGAAAATACCATCAGAGTAAAAAGAAAATCCACAAATTGGGAAAAAATTTAGCCTGCTGTCTCTTGGACAAAGGTCTTCTATCTAGAACACATGAAGAATTAAAAAAATCTCATCCTCTCCAAATTCAAAGACCAAATCCTAAAATGGGCATCTGAGATGAATATACACTTCTCAGGTAAAGAAATACAAATGGCAAATAAATATATGAGAAAATGTTCAACATCATTAGTCATTTGAGAAATGCAAATTAAAACAACACTGAGATTTCATCTGACCCATGTGTGAATGGCTACCGTTAAGAACTCAACCAATAACAAATGCTGGCAAGGCTGTGGAGAATTAGGAACTCTTCCTACTGCTGGTGGGAATGCAGACTGGTGAAACCCCTGTAGAAATCACTTTTGAGATTCCTCAGCAAACTAGGTCTAGAGTTCCCATTCAACCCAACTCTTCCCCTTCTGAGTATTTTCCCAGAAGATCTGAAAACATCATATCACAATGATACACGTGCATTCATGTTTATAGCAGCGCAATTTGTAATACCTAAATTGTGGAAACAACCTAAATGTCCATCCACCAAGGACTGGATAAAAAAATTGTGGCATTTTAACATAATGAATATTATTCAGCTATAAAGAAAGACAAACTTGAGGCTTTTAATGGTAAATGGTCCCAAATGGAGACCACACTCATAAGTGAAATGAATCAGATGCACATGCATAAGCAATGTATTGTACCACTAGTGTAAGAACCTGAAAGTGTGAATAAAAATTAGGGAGTATGATAAACATTGTAAAATGATGGGAAACTCCTCAAAAGTAAAGAGCAACTGGGATGAAGGAAAAGAGAAAAGGAAGAATGGTATAATTATGTATGTATGTATGTATGTATGTATGTATATGCAGCATAGCTAACATAGTTGTACTACTGACTTCTATCACTTTATTGGAAGTAACAATTAATGATTCATTGTTTGATCAATCCTGCATGTCTATATTTATTTTCCTGAGTGTACACTTCGAAGTCATCAATATGTAATACAACAGCTATTTTTAATTCCATCACTGTATCAGTCAGGGTTTACTAGAGAAACAGATTTAGCACAAGATATACAAATGTACAACAAATTACCTATTTGGCTTACAGTGGTCAGCTACAGGGTTAGATGAGGAAGTGTGCAGACATGCACACTGGAGATTGAACATCCCAGGCCTGGGGTCTGGAGCTCACCGCAGTGTCCGTGCAAGTCCGTATTAAGGGCTGTTGAGTCTGCGATGAAATGCTGATGAATCTACGATGAAGTCCCAGGCGGAAGTCGAAGGGTCTGCACCAGAAGCCAGGAGACGACCAAGCTGAAGGGGAAGACTAGAGCTCTTCCGAAGAACTCAAAGCCAGTCCTTCCTCAATTTCTTTTTATAGTCTACCAGCTCTGGGGAGGTGAGGGGGGGTGGTCCTCTACACCCACACCCTCTGTATGCCTTTCTCTTGCACAGGTTTAGAATGAATACAAATAAACACCCTGGCTTCCTGCTGAATCACATAGTTAATATTTAAACTTCCCAAATTAACATAATAAATAACATCCCACAAGGGTAAGGGCATGTCCTTTTTACCCCAAGATGTACAACTGCTGAGTTACTTAGTTAAACCTCTAGACTCCCCAAGTTGACACAATGTATCAACCATAACAGTCACCTTGTCTCTAATTCAGTATTCCCTGTACTCTTCTTGAGCTACTTTCTAAATGGCTGTCTGTTTGTTAATATGTTTTTGTTCTTTTACTTTTAAAATTTTAAAAATGGAAAGATATTACTTGCTCATGGATAGGACAAGCCAATGTTGTGGAAATGGCCATACTCCCAAAATTGTTATACAGATTCAATGCGATTTGGATGAAAATAACATTGGTATACCACACAGACCTGGAGAAAATATTCCTAAAATTTGTCTGGAACAAGAGGAGACCCAGAGTAGCAAAAACAATACTAGGCAACAAAGGCAAGGCAGGAGGTATCACAATCCTTAATTTCAAATTATACTACAAACCTGCTATGATAAAATCAGCATGGTATTGGCAAAAAAACCAACCTGAAGATCAGTGGAACAGAGTAGAACATGGAGACACAACCACATAGAACCTCAGCCACCTTACTTTCATAAATTGGCCAAACATTCATTGGAGGACCACTAGCCTCTGTAATAAATGGGGCTGGAAAAGTTGGCTTTCCACGTGCTGAATACTAAAACTAGACCCAAATAAAGTCAAATACTAAAACTAGATCCATTCACCCAAATAAAGTCAAAATGGCTTAAAGATCTAAATATTAAAAGAGAAACACTAGATCAAATGGAAGAGAAAGTAAGTGGAATTCTTGAAGACATAGGGGTAAATAGAGAATTCATGAATAAAAACTAAACTGCACAGGAAATGCTTAAATTAATCCACAACTGGGATCTCATTTTATTGAAAAGATTTGCAAATCAAGAAAATACAGAGTAAGGACTTCTGGGAAGATGGCGACCAGGTAAGCAGCAGAGAAAGATTTTCCCAGGGGATCACCACCAAGACACTGGAATATAGCAACATGGGAAAGACAAGAAGGAGAGAAATAGGTCCCCTGGACTCAGGAAGGATCTGAAATGAGAATTGAAGCCTTCAGAAAAAGCAAACAGACCTCTCCTGGAGGAAAAGTTTGGAGGGCTGCCAGAGCACAGTTGGAGGAAGAGGAGGCAGAGAAGGAGTGAGTCACTGCTCCATACACACCCTCAGCCCACTCCCCCATTCTGTCACTCACAGCTTCAGCTTTGGAGGCTTGTGCTCTCTGGAGCCTCCCAATTCAGCCAGGGGAGAGCAGAATTCTGAGAGCTGATCCAAAACCAGAGAGGAGAAAGCACAGCCCAGAAAAGAGGCAGCAGCAGTCAGGAGGTGTTGCTGAACCCAGTGTCAGGATGAGAAGTTACAACCGCCACTAAAAAAGAATCCCCAGTCTGCAGCAACCTTTCTAAGCAGCGCCCAGAGGCAAGGAAGAGTCAAAACAACCAGTACACAGCCCACCACACCCAGCTCTATGCCTGCCCAGAGGCTGTGGCCTCTTACCTCTCCACTGTGTGAGCAACTACCATCAGAAAGCAGCAGAGAGCAGCGGCAGTGACCCCAGGGCCACAGCAATTCCCAGGGATCCAGCCAAAAAAACAGTTACTGGAACACAACAGTAAGAGAGAGTTGCAGATGGAGGTTGAACCACACAGCCCCACGCCCTTCTCACATCAGTACCAAGCAGGAAGCATGAGCTGTTACTGGGCCTCAGCTCCCACCCTGAACTCCCTCTCTGAGCGCCTTGAGTCTTGGATGGCTCAAGCACTCAACATTTGTTCCTGACACCAACGGGATGAGTCCACAGGCTTCAGGACTCACCCTAAACTACAATATCAGCACCAAGTGGAACTTCATACTGCTTGCATATATCAACCTTGTATGAACCCATAGCTATAAGCTACATGAAAAGCAGTAGTCCTGGAGCCCAAGAGACAACATACTCTACACAGCAGACCCAAGAAAATCCTCCATTTCTCTCCCAGAACTAATAACTGAACTTAATACACACTCTGGACTACCACAGTGAGAATGGGTGGGAGAGACCTCATGCCACTTGTGCCCATTATTGTAAGTGCACCCAATGCCCAGTTGCAAGGGATGGGGAATGGCAACACTGGAAATCAAAAGGTTGGAGCAGGCAAAGACCTGGAATTAGGGTACAGACTCAGTTCCCTAGCTGGGTGGGGATAGCCTTCAAAGAGTCACAGGCAGCTTGCAGGGAGAAACTAGTGGCGTATGAGGGGATCTTGGGGGACTTGACAGGGAGGTCAGCAGCCTGAGAGGGTAGGGGGTTCCTTCCAGGCTACATGAGAACCCTGAAGACCTGGACAATGCCTTCAGTAACACAGTGATGGACCAGAGCCTGGTGATCTACAAGGGAAACCCTGTGGACTCGACTGGGCCCCTGGGAGCACCCTACTAGGGCAGAGCCTGTGGACTCAACCAGGCCCCGGGGAGTGCCTCGCTGGGGTGGAGTCCAGCAGTCCATGGGGGTAATCTGAGGACTCGACTGGGCCTCTGGACATGCTGTATTGAAGCAGAGCCTGGCAGTTTGATGGGTAACCCTGCCCACTTGACCAGACACCAGATGGCCTTGAGGGCTTGTCAATGGGGGCTTGACCATAGTGAACCTGGTTCCCTGACTATTTATTGTCTTTGAGGATGGGTGCCTTTCTGCCTCCTGCCATAGCAATTTGTGTACACCATGTTTGTTACAGCATAATTTGAATCATCTCATCTCTACCCAATGTGAGAGCCCCGGGAGTAAATAAACCAAAAAGTACACATTATTATCAGAAGGAAGATGACTGATAGGGTGGTAGAACAATGGAGATGAGTGTGGAGAAAATTGATGAATCAAATGAGCCATAACTGAGTAACAAATTCAAAGATAACATTATGTAATACAGCATCTAGTGTTAATTCCCTACTACCTTCTCTATAATTTGGTATTTCCTTTATTGCTTTTGTGGTAACAAATGCAAAGATAACATTATATAATACAGCATCCAGTGCTAGTTCCCTATTATCTTTTCTATAATTTTGTATTTCCTGTATTGTTTTTATGTTCTAGTTTATGTTTCCATTCTTTTGTCTTTAAAATAAAAAAAATAAAACAGAGTAAATAGAAAACCCATGATTTGGGAAAAAATTTTAGTCAACTCTCCTCAAAAAAAGGGCTGCTGTCTAGAACATATAAAGAATTTAAGAAAATCAGGCTCCCAAAATTCAAAGACCCAATACAAAAATGGGCATCTGAGATGAATATATATTTCTCACATGAAGAAACAGAAATGGCAAATGAATACATGAAAGCATGTTCAGTATCATTAGTCATTTGAGAAATGCAAATTAAAACAACACTGAGATTCCATCTCACCCCAGAAAGAATACATTTATCAATAAATAAATCCACAACAAATGCTGGAATGGCTGTGGGGAAAAGGAGCTTTTCTCCACTGTTGGTGGGAGTGTAGACTAGTGCAACCACTGTGGAAATCATTCTGGAGATTCCTCACTAAACTAGGATTAGAGGTTCCATTCAACCCAGGTATTCCCTTCCTGTGTATTTTTTCAAAATAACTGAAAACATCATACCACAGCAACACATGTTCACCCATGTTTATAGCAGCTCAATTTGTAATAGCTAAATATTGGTAACAACCCAAATGTCCATCAACTGAAAAATGGATTTTAAAATGTGGCATTTTTATATAATGGAGTATTACTCAGGTATAAAGAAAGATTAGAGTCTGTTTTAGGTAAATGGATGTAACTAGAGACCATACACATTAGTGAAATAAATCAGATTCACATGTGTGAACATTGTATTTCTTCCCTACTATAAGAACCTGAAAGAGTAAATAAAATCTGAAAGGTACAATAGCCACTGTGAAAGTGAAAAGAAACTGCTCACATAGGAAGGAGCAACTTGGATGCAGGAGGGGAGAGGAAAAAGAAAGAAGAGGAAAAAAAAAAAAAAATATATATATATATATAAACAGGGCTGCATGAGCATTAACGGGTCGGCTGGATAAGCCGCGGCAAGAAGTGGGCAGGCCCTGAGAGCTGGGTGCCTGAGGAGACGGGCGGTGTGCTTAGGCCGCAGCTCGGCTGAGTCCGCGTACAACCGAGTGCAATTGCGGCGGGACAGACCCTCCCAGCTCCTGAAACTGAGCGGCTTGCAGGCGGCTGAAGCCAGGAATTTTTGGAGGCGGCAGAGCAGAGCAAACTCGGAGAACACGCTCCTCAGGCAGACTGCGCCAATCTGGGCTGTGGTCCGGGATCCCGCTCAGAGCCCCGCCCCCACAGCCAGCGCGGCGGGAACTGCGGCAGCTGTGGTCAGCGGCTCCTGCGAGAATGCCGAGGAGGCGGAGAAGCGCCAGGGCGCGCCAGGATCTCCTGCCGGCAGGGAGCTCAGAACAGGTGAGCCAAGTGAACACCGCAGCAGGATTTTGGAGACGGGAAGAAGCTCGACCCAGGGAGATCCATCTGAGCGGCTTTCCTGTCTGCATGATCCCAGGGTGAGTTGATTGGGTACCCTGACCAGTTTTTTTTTTGAGTCGGGAAGAAGCTGCGCCCAGTGAGGGACATCCGAGCAGCTTTACTGACTGCAGGATCCCCAGGTCGGAAGAGCTGGCTGGGCGCCACGACGGGATTTTTGAGAGGGGGAGGAGCCCCACCCAGGGAGGAACACCTGAGCGGCACCCTGCTTGCAAGGTCCCTGGGGCGGCGAGCTGTTTCTGTGCCACAGCCAGGTCTCGGGATAGGGAGTAGAAGCGGAAATCTCAGCAGACAGCTTAAGGGACATTGTCCCAAAGAGAAGGAGTCATTGGAGCAACCTCTGCAGCAGATCTTTGCCTGCTGAACTGCCTGGGGAATTTATAGCTCAACATTTTGAATCTGATACCCAAAAATGGGAAAACAGAGGAGGAAAACAGTCTCAGAACTCAACCCCACACAGAACAAGTTCTGAATGCGAGGATACAGGGGAACCAGGAAGCCACATACCTGCAAGTTATGAAACGATTGCATCCAAAATGAAACAACTCCAACGGGCCATAAAAGAGCTTAACAGAAATAGGCCACATACCTGCAATGATCTCTCAGACAAACAACGAACTGAAAACAATAATGGAAGAAATGTTCTGTACACATAGAGAAGAAATAGATAAAACACTAGAAGAAAATAGGAAACAAATGGAAACGTTACAAGAGCAATTTAGGAATGAATTACCAAGAATGAAACAGGTCCAAAGAGAATGCAAGGATTTGAAAACTTACACTGAAAGTTTGCAAAACCGCTTAAATGAAACCGAAGATAGAATTTTAGAACTTGAAGACAGCATAGCATCTTATGAGCACGAAAGGAAGGATCTCATAATATCATCAAAGACACAAGAAAAGTCAATCCAACAGCTCCAAGATGAGGCAAAACGTAACAATATTCAAGTAATAGGAATCAATGAAACAGCAGGAGCCCACACAAACAATATAAAAAGAATATTTGCTGAAATAATAGCAGAAAATTTCCAAAACAAGGTAAAAGATACTGAAGTTCAGTTAATCAAGGCATATAGAACCCCAATGATCAATAACCTGAAGAAAAACACACACAGGCATATAATAGTCAAGATCCCAGATATCCAGCAAAAGAACACAATATTAAAAGCTGCCAGAGAAATGAAACAGATCACCTATAAAGGAAAGCCTATCAGAATCACAGCAGACTTCTGAACGGAAACCATGAAATCAAGAAGAGGTTGGAGCGAGATATTACAGATTCTGAGACAAAACAACTCCCAGCCCAGAATGATGTATCCTGCAAAACTATCCCTCAAATTCAAAGGACAAATAAAATATTTCCACGACAAAGAACAACTGAAGAACTTCATGAGTGCCAAACCAGCATTGCAAATGGCATTAAAAGATATTCTAGACAGAAAAAAGACACCACAATTCCAAGAACAACAATGGAAATAACTCCCTAAACAGAACAAGCAAGTAAACAGACAGCAAAAGAAGGAAAACAACAAGTAAATAACATGACTAGAATAAGGCAACATATAACCATGATAACCATTAATGTTAATGGCCTCAATTCAAAAGTCAAAAGGAAAAGATTGGACGACTGGATTAAGGAACAAAATCCAACGATATGCTGTATACAGGAAACATATTTTACTTAAAAGGAAATCCACAGGTTGAAAGTTAAAGGTTGCAATACAATTCTCCATGCAACAGGCCCCCAGAAAAAAGCAGGGGTAGCTATTATGTTTGCAGACAATGTAAACTTCAAACCAAAAACAATCAAAAGAGATAAAGAAGGCCACTACATACTAGTTAGGGGAAAGCTGCAAGAGGAAGAGGTAACAATCCTAAACATTTATGCATCAAACCATGGAGCACCTAACATTGCAAGTCAAATCTTAACAGACGTGAAAAATCGAATAACTAATAACACTATTGTAATAGGGGACCTAAACACCCCTCTGACACACAGAGACAGGTCAACCAGACAGAAAGTCAGCAAAGAAATAACAGACCTGAACCAAAAACGTGAATAAATGCACTTAGTAGATGTATAAAGAGTGTTCCACCCCACAACATCAGAATACACATTTTTCTCAGCTGCACATGGGTCTTTCTCCAAAATAGACCACATTCTAGCCCATAGAGCATATCGACCTAAATGCAAAAGAATTCGAATTATCCCATGCATATTATCGGACCACAATGCAATAAAATTGGAAATTAATGACAAAGAGAACTCCAAAAACCACATAAACACGTGGAAATTAGACAACAACCTACTGAATAACCAATGGGTCACACAAGAAGTTAAAGAAGAAATTAAAAATTACCTACAAATAAATGAAAATGCAAGTACAACCTATCGGAATCTG
>PVLD010027557.1:0-20595 GCA_004027595.1 Dinomys branickii | reverse complement strand
AAAAAAAAGAAAAACTGTCAAACTGTTTTCCAAAGATGCTCCACAATTTTATATTCTGCCAAGCAATTTTCTTCAAGAGTCTCAATTTCTCCAAACCCCACCATGCTTGTTATTTTGTTTTTTGGATAATATCCATTCTGATAGGGGCTAAGTTATATGCCATCATGGTTTTGATCTGCATTTCCTTATGACTAGTGATTTTGAGCATCTTTTCATGTTTATCCAGAAGATTAAAAATTCCATCAAAAGTATACACAGCAGAATGAACCAGTGTGAAGACAGAATCTCAGATAGGATTGCAGTTAGCAATCATGAAAAAGAAGCTTTCTGAAAAATAGCAAGGGACCATGAGAAATCAATCCAACTGCTACTAGATCAAGAATAAGATTGATCAGTCAATGAAAAAACAGGAAATAGTGCAAATGACATGAAAAAATCCTGTTCACAGAAGTTCTGGCAGAAAACTTCCCAAGCAGAAAAAAATGAATTTGACATATAATAAGCAAGGCATATAGAACTCCAATTATCCATGATAAAAAAAACTACATCAAGGCATATAATAGTCAAGATTTCAGAAATTCAACACAAGAACAGAGTATTAAAAGCTGTTAGAGAAAAGAAACAACCTATAAAGGAAAGCCCATCAAAATCAGCTGACTTCTCAAAACAAACCATCAAGAGGAGAGCTTGGAGTGAAGTATCTCAAGCCCTAAAAGAAAACAACCTCTAACCCAGATGGATGCACCCTACAAAACTTTCAAAATTGATGGAGAAATAAGATACTTCTGTGACAGAGAACACTTGAAGAAATTCGTGAATGCCAAACCAGCACTCCAAAATGTTCTGAAGGACATTCTAGAAAGAAATAACAAAGACTACAACTCCATGAACCCCAACAGAATGAATCCACCAGGCAAGGCAAGAAATTAAACAGAGGGTGGGGAGGTATAACCAGAAAACAACATGATAAGGGTAAGTACATATCAGTTATAACGATCAAGGTTAATGGTCTCAATTCAACAATCAAAAGAAACAGACACACAGAATGGATCAAGAAGCAAGATCCAACAATATGCTGCATTCAATAAATGATTTTTGAAATTTTCTTGATATGAACATTTTACCACCTGAAACGAAGTATAGAAATTTTTATTTCCCTTTAGCCTCTCCTACTTGTAATATAAATATGTTAAATATTTTCTCTACATACATTGAAAATCACTTTAGGCAGTGTAATAATTTTTTGCTTCAACCATCAAACATTATTTGGAAAACTAAAGAAAAAGAAAGTCTATTGTATTTGTCAATATCTTGTTTCTCATATTCTTTCTTTCTTCCTAATGATCTTTGAAGTTTCATTTTTTTATCATTTCCTTTCTGGTTTTGGTCTTTGGGTTTTTTGTTTTGTCCTTTTCTTTCTTTCTTTCTTTCTTTCTTTCTTTCTTTGTTTCTGTTGTTTTGAGATAGGATCTCACTATATAGTTCAGGATGACCTCAAATTTGGGATGATGCTCCTGTCTCAGCCTCCTGAGTGCTGGGATTACAGGGGTGCACCACCATGCCCAGCATCTTTTCTGTTTAAGGAACATTTTTTAGTCATTCTTCTAATGTATTTCTGCTGGTGATAAATTCTCTTTGTTTTCCTTCACCTGAGCTTATATATTACCCACTTTCATTCCTACATAACATATTCAATAGATACAGAATTCTATGTTGAAATTTTCTTTCTTTTAGAACTTAAAAAATGTACTACTTTTTTCTGGTCTCATGATTTCTGATGGAAAATTCTTTGTCATTTGATTAGTTTTTCCTCTTAAGAGTGATGTCGGGCTGGAGGTACAGCTCAGTGGGCTAAGTGCTTGCCGCTGAGCACTAAGGCCCTGAGTTCGATCCCCGGTCCCGGAAAAAAAAAAAGAAAAGAGTGATGTCATTTTCCTCTGGCTAATTCAACATTTTTATTTATCATTAGTTTTTGGAAGTTTAATTATGATGTCTTGTGGGTTTCTTTGGGTTCATTACATTTGAGTTTCACTTAACTCCTGGAATATTTTCTTCCAATTTTTTTCTTTTTGTTAAATTTAGGAAATTTCCAGCTATTATTTGAGTATTTTTAACCCCATCCTCAGCCCCAATGACATTCATGCTACTGCCAAGTTTCTTAGTTTATTGAAAAGAAGGGTTTATGCTAGTATTATTTGAACAATGTTTCATACCTATATCTTGCACTCTGAGAAACTACTTTGAAGATAACAATATGCAATGTATTAATTATTGTTACTCTTTTGCCATCTTATTTTGAAATCTTGTTTTATTTTTTTCCTCTTTAAAATAAAAAATGGAGGTGACACAGATAGTAGAATGGTCTAATTTTTAAATCAGCCATGATAAAAATGATTTAATGAGCAATTATGGATATGCTTAAAACAAATTAAAAACTATAAAGTCTCAAGAAGGAAATAAATAAAAAGAAAAATCAAATAGAAATTTTAAAACACCCAAAATATAATAACTAACTTTAATGTCAGTGGATGAACTCAACAGCAGCAGGAAGAGGAGAGAAGAAAATACTGGTTCATTTGAAGATAGAGAGTAGAATTATCTACTGCATCTTAACAAGAGAGAGAAGAGGGGCTGGAGGGAAAATGAAGAGAGCCTCATTGATGTGCTATCACCACCAGAGGTCTAACATCAACGTCATTGGGGCTGAGAGTGTAGCTCAATACTTGCCTACCTTGCATGAGGCTCTGGGTTTATCTCTAGCAACACACACACACACACACACACACACACACACACACACACAGTTAACAACCATGTCACTGGAGTACCAAAAGGAAAAGAAAAAGAGGGTGTCATTTTTGTGTTTCTTAGACTTGAGATCTGGTGAAAATTGTGGATGTGTGAGTTTACTTATAGTCTTCATCAAATTTGGAAGTTTTTCAACTAGTGTTTCTTCAAGTATTTTCTCCCAGGTGTGATCTAGAAATTCTACTTCAAGGAATTTTTCCGAAGGAAAACTGTCAAAATACCAAGATTTACAAATAATAGCATTCATAACAGCTATGAATAGAAAAATTATCACCTATGTCTTACTTACTTTCCTTATTGCTGGGACAAAATACCCAACACCCATAACTTAAACAGGGAGAGGTTTACTTTAACTCAATTTCAGTCCATGATGAGACTCAGATGCAGAAGTGGCATAGTGGAAGGGTCTGCCTCAAAGGAACATTGCTCATGTCATGGTGACCAGGAAGCAGAGAAAGAAGGCAAGAGCTGGGGAGGGAGACAGATCCTTCCAGGTTTACCCCAAGTGACTGCCTCTCCCAAACAGATACCACCTTCCACCAGAACATTTGCTCCTGAACTTACTGGGGGATGAATCCACCAGTGGTTATAGTACCCCATGATTCAACCATGTCTGAACACATGAGGCTTTGAGGGGACAATTCCAGATCTAAACCATAATAATTTATAAACCTATGCCATGAGGATGTTTGAGAAATTAGCAGAATATAGTCAGCACTCCAATCTGCAGGTTCTGCATGCACAGATTCAGCCAACCATGGATAGAAAATATTTTTTAAAATGCATCTGTACTGAATATGTGTAGACTTTTTCTTGTCATTAGTCCCTAAACAATAGAGTAGAACAACTATTTATATAGAATTTCTTTTGTCTTAGATATTATTGTGATGATGATGATAGAAAGCTGAATTAGGTAGAAATATTACAGGCAATCAGACAGAGATGAGATCTGCAGAGAGTAAGAGTGCAGGAAATGAAGACTCATTACAACTATGGCTAGAAGCACATCTGTGAGAAGCCAGGCCTCAAGACAAAGACGGAACAACCAGGCCTGAAATAAGTGGTAACATCTGGTCTAATAAAGTCTAGATAAACAGCAGTCACCTCAGTGGGTGACCAAGACACTCAATCTCATCCTTCCCTGAAAAGTTCTTTGTTTTTTCCATGTACAGTTGGTACCTGACTTGCTACCCCATTAGATCAATATTACCTAAGCAACTATACTTTTACTGGCTGATCAAAGCTTTAACCCACGTGGTTGTGCTCTATAAAACTTCCCCTGAAAAGTAGGTTCCTTGGCAATTCACCTGGAGCCCCACTTGGCTCTCAGGACCTGTATCTCTCCCCCTCAATAAATATTTCCTATTCTTAACCTCTTTTGTTCCTTAAAATTCATTCTTCAATTTTAGGGAATGCGAGCTTGGCATATCAGACATCTGGCACGTTGGGGGGTACAATATTTCCCCTATGTCATTTAGAGGTCCTACAAGTATCCAGAGATGATTTAACGTATGTGGGAAGATGCACCTAGGTGGTATGAAATCTTACATCACTTACATAAAAAACGTGAGCATTTGTGGATTTTTGTATTCAAGGGGTGGGAATGAGGTCCTGGCAACAATCTTCCGTGGATACCCAGGGACAACTGTGCTCACACCACTAACATCAATGTAATGTCAGTCTTGAGCTAGAACCAGCTTTGCACTAACCCCCTCCACAACCCTTTGATATCAAGCTCATTATCATTCCCAAGTTTTGCAACTTTAGAATAAATTGTCCATGGTAACACCCCACCCGTGATTGGCAAAGACAGATTCCATCTCAGGCTTCTGTAGACAACCGTAATCTGCTGTATTTTTTAACAAAATAGGGAAGTATTTACAATATGATGCCAAACAACAAAGGAAACCCTAAACAGCTCCAGGATTTAAAGTGGAAAAGAGTATAAAACTGGTGCAAAATATACTATGTAGACAAAGAAGGTGGACGGAGGCCACAGAGGTGCTTCCAGCACAAGGGGTGAAAGGAGTAGAGTGTGGGTTCTGGGCCCTATAGACACCAATGACACTTTATCAGGGAGTTTCTTGGCCCTCCTGGGGCTCCTGGAATGGCCTGGTCTGAGCCGAGACCACTATCCAGTGCAGTCTTTCTTTTTTTTTCCTACCCAGTATTGTGACTCAAACCCAGGGCCTTTGGATTGATATATACTCAGCTCTTTTTATTTTATTTTTATTTTTATTTTATTTTTTGGTACTGGGAATCAAACTCAGGACCTTGCGCTTATCAGGCAGGTGCTTGCCAGAGGTGGAGGGAGGCGCTGAACCGTCTCTCCAGCACTTAGCTCTTTTTAAAATTTTTAATTTTGAGACAGGATCTTGCGAAGTCATTAAGTTGCCCAGGCTTGCTATCCTCCTGCCTCACTCTCCCAGAGTGCTGGAATTACAGCTGTGCACCCCCACACCCAGCTGTGCTGCGGTCCTTGAATGGGAAAATGTCTATAGGACCCACAGGCTCTGTCAGCTAGAGCTCCCCACCCCAGATCCTCCTATCTGCTGAGGGAGTTAAAGCCATAGTGACTTTAGATTTTGACGAACAAACTGTCAGTGGCACCCATCCTGAGAGAGGGGGTGGAGGTCAGATGAGCTACAAAGGTCAGAAGAGCTATTGAAGGTGTCACAAGACAGAAGGCCTCTCAATAATGGGAGCAGAAGACCTGGGATGAGTCGGTGTCAGCACCACCAACCCCTGCAACCCCACAGTCTCTAATGCACAGGTCTTTATCATCATCAGGGAAACCAAGGCCAGGTTACCAGTCCAGAAAGTTGACTGCTTGCAGGGATGAATCTGAATCCGTGTCTGCTCTTGACCACAGAGAACAGCAGCAGGGCCAACAATAGTGAAGTTGGGTGCTACTGAGGCCTCTTCCTCACAGATTCAGTGGCACCCACCGCCTCACACCCAAGTCAGTGGTCAGAGACACAGAAAGTCCAGAGTGCTGCCCTGGAGGCTTTCACTTGGGTAAGAAAGGGTGCTCTAGCTCTGTGCTTAGAGGTTTTGTAAACATCTGCTGAATGGGAGGGAAACATTCTTAACTGTTTCAAAGCCAAAAGATAGAAAGTGTTGTTTTCCATTTCCTTTGAATGAAATCTCTTATCGAGGAGCTTCCCAAATCTCAATCCCCAGAATATTGGAGCCTAAATTTAGACTGTCCTTGGAAGATCAACAGGTCTCCCTGGGGCAGGGTCAGCCAGCAGCTGCTCAAGATAAACTGCTTTTCTGCCAACTCAGGCCTTTCTCTCACACAATTAATGAGATCCTGCAGTACTTCCCTTGGGAAACCAGAACAATAGTGTGAGTGAGCAGGTGGCCATGGCCAGGCCTGCCTCAAGCCCCTCACTAGAGATCAGGATTCATGTTCCTACATGGCTCTCTTTGAGACACTCTAACCCTTGGCCTGCAGATCCTGGCCCGCCGTGGAATTCTGGCTACACCAGCTTCCTTCTGCCCCTAGACTGACTCTAAGCCCCATCCCACCCCTAGGATCTTTTATCTTTGTTTTCATGTTGCCAGGGATGGAAGACAGTGCTTCACACTTGCTTTACCAGTGTTCTACCACTGAGCCACACTGCAGCCCAAAATGCACCTGTGTATTACCAAGAATTTGCACCAATGTTTCCTTCTGCTCTGCTGGGAACTTCTTCCCTGAATCTTACTGAAGTGTTACCTCTTTATTGAGGCCTTTGCCATGCCTCACCTCCCTGACCTACCCAGCCACACTGGAAGTGCGCTTCACCAGTCCAATGGGAGAGGGATCTGCCGGTCAAGTTGACAACCCGTTTTACCCATCTCAGACAGGATCACCTTAAGTCGGTACTCTGTTTCCTGAAAACATATTAGTTGATGATTTATTGTCAGTCTCTTAAGCTTCCTGTATTGTGTGCTCTGGCAGAGACAGTTCTTGTTATAAAGTAGGTGGTCAGATCTCCAATGAGTGGAAGGATGGTTCTGTCTTCATGCCCCTCTTAGATCTGGACTAGGCCACTTGGAGACTGTCCTTAAACTGCGGGCAGGTTTGATGGAGGCAGTGTCAGCCCTGGTGTCCTCCTAGTCCTGTCTGTACTGGTCCTTGCTCTGTAGCAAGTGGGTACCTTGACCACACATGCAGTCTGAAATTCTACAACAGATCCTGGAGATACTATGAGGCTGTTGTCAAAGAGACAGGAGCTCACCTGAGGCACTGTGGGGTGCCAGGAATGGGCCTAAAGTGGTTGAGAGAGGTAAGGCAGGTAGGCAGGCAAAGAGAGAGAGCCTTGTGCAGGTTGTAGCCCAGGGTGGAGACTGGATGATCTGAGAAGGCTAAGGCATTTGACCCTGGAAGATGGTGGTATGGAAGGTGGAGGGTGGGTTGGGAAAGGTCCCTGGACTGGAGCCGAGGGGAAGCAGAATTAAGACGGTGGACCCCAGTGGTGGATGGGTGAGGGTGCTTCCAGGAGGACCTGTAGAAGAGGGTGATCCACAAGTCCGCTGTAGGAAGACACCAGTGGACACAATGGCTGTGAAGAGGCACTCCATTCTGCGTGGGAAGGGCAGCTGCAGGTAGGCAAGGACCCTAAACACTTTCCTCTACCCCAGGGCCCAGTACACTGGCCTGCAGTACCTTCCCATGCTAGAGGAATCAGATGCTAGCCTCACCTCATTTATCCCCTCAGAGCCAGCTCCAAGAGGGGAAAGGAATCTGGGCCCTGGGGGAACAGATGATCAAAGACATGTTAGTGACTGGCCTCACCAAAGCCACTTACTCTATGGAGAGCCGCAGCACTTTGAGCCAGAGGAAAGAATACACCCTGCAGTCTCAGTATAGGGCTGGGAGTCCAGACTTAGCTGGAAACAAAGGGGCCATCGGGGATGGGGAGGAGACTGCTGGAAAAGGGCTGGCACCCCATGGGGCTCTGGCCTAGTGCCCCCACCTGAGCCTTAGGGGGCCTGCAGTATACACCCCAGTGGACCTTTCAAGAAATGGCTGGGCCATTGTACAGAAGAATGCCCGGAAATCCCTCCTCCAGCAAGGATGGGGGCTCTTCCTCCAGGTCAGGAAACTCCAAGTTGGCTTCCGGAGGGTGGCCTGGGGGCTGGGGTAGCAGGCACCACCACTACTAGTGGGAGTCCCTTTGTGTCTCTGCTGTCTGAGAACCGAAGCAGCCTGCCCAGCTGGGGCCCCTGCAGCCAGTGGGAGCAGAGCTGATGAACTCTGAGGACTTTCATAAGTGGCGCTGCCTGACCTGGGCTCCAAAGGATGGGGATATGCAGCACTACAGAACAAGGAGCCGCAGGCCAAAGCAGAGGGGTCTGGAAAGCCACCACACAGGGCAGAGTAGGCACTGCCCGCTTTGTATACCTACTTTGTATGAGGGCCTGACCTGCAGGCAGGCAGCGGGTCATTTGGAGGAGGATGGGATCCTGAGACTGATGCCTACGGGCTTGCCATCTCTCCTTGGTATGGCTCCTCCAGAGTGCTGAGGCTCAGAGAGCACTGCGGAGGGAGAGTGCAAGGAATAGACCTGGCTTGATCTCCAAAACGGGCTTTCAGCATAAAGGCCTCGCTTCTTCAACTGAGCGAAAGGACTCCAACAGCCTCTACAAGCAGGCCTCTGCGGGGTGGTATTAAGGTGAGGTTGGCTTCTGCAGCAATGTAGGGTGGAGCGGGCAGCTCAGCCCGGGGGTTTTGAGCTCCTAAAGTCCCAGGGCCAGGACACGCCACAGGTAGCTCGAGGAGTGAGCCCTGCGCCCAAGGCCGGTCCAGAACACTCTCTGTTGTGACTAGGACAACAGCGGGTGGGGTCTGCGGGTCGGTGGGTGCGGTCCCTGAGCGCCCAGCTATCCACCCGCCCTGTTCTTTCTCTAACTTCAACTGCGGGGGAGCTTGCGATTGGCTGTAGGCGATGACCCGCGCAAGGATTGGCTGCTGGAGTCCCGGGGGGTGGGTCCAGAGGTGGTAGATCCGCCCCCGGAGACTTCAAATGGGGAGCCCCCAAGAGGTACTAACAGACCCGAGGTGGTGCAGCAGACCCGCAAAGCTAGTGGACCGCAGGCTCAGATCCCGCAGCTCAGGCTAAAAGGGAGTAGGGCTCGCGGGGGCGCCGAGCCAACCAAACCGCCGCCGCCGTGCGCAGGGCAGTCCCGGGACCATCTGGCGCGCATCTCGCCTTCAGCCATGGGGTCCGCATCGTTGGAAATCTTGGGTCTAGTGCTGTGTCTGCTGGGCTGGTTGGGCCTGATCTTAGCATGCGGGCTGCCAATGTGGCAGGTGACTGCTTTCCTGGACCACAACATCGTGACGGCGCAGATCACCTGGAAGGGGCTGTGGATGACTTGCGTGGTGCAGAGCACCGGACACATGCAGTGCAAGGTGTACGAGTCTGTGCTGGCGCTGAGCTCTGAGGTGCAGGCGGCACGGGCGCTTACAGTGGGCGCTGCGCTGCTGGCGCTGATTGCGCTCTTCCTGACCCTGGCTGGAGCGCAGTGCACCACCTGTGTGGCCGCGGGCCCGGCGAAGGCGCGCGTGGCCCTCACTGGCGGGGTGTTATACGTGTTCTGTGGGTTGCTGGCACTCGTGCCAATCTGCTGGTTCGCCAACATTGTCGTCCGTGAGTTCTACGACCCTTCGGTTCCCCTGTCGCAGAAGTACGAGCTGGGCGCAGCGCTGTACATCGGGTGGGTGGCCTCTGCTCTGCTCATGTGTGGTGGCGGCCTCGTATGCTGCGGCGCCTGGGGCTGCGCCGGCCGCCCGGACCTCAGCTTTCCCGTCAAGTACTCAGCGCCCCGGCGGCCCACAGCCAGTGGTGACTACGACAAGAAGAACTATGTCTGATGGTGAGGGGTATGGCGGGGCCCCTTCTGGCAGCAAAGCCTGCGAACTGGAGGAGCGAGCTACCCGGGGAGCTGCGCGTGGACGGCAGGGTCGCACCCCTTACAAGCTCCACAAAATGTTGGGACTCCATGCACTGATCCCACGGGCCCGCAGCCTCAGTTGGTTCTCTCTGCCACCATCCAGGCCCTGGCCTGCGCCCTGCCCTGAACAGATGACAAGCACTTGTGAGGACTTACAGGTTTCCTTTGTGGGCAGCACTGACCACGACGAGAGGGAACTTTGGAACTCCATCCGCTGCAGATGCCAATTCCTTTCTCGACCCCGAGGGGGAGGGGTCTTGGATGCTGCCTTTCTTATCCAAAATCCTACAGACGCGGGAGGGCAGATGAAGACCCCGGGATCCCCAGGCTGGAAGGATGTGTATAAAGAGCCTTTTCTCTTTCAGCAAGGGCCTAAGCCCAAGGGACCAAGTGACTTCACTTGGACCTGTGTCGCCTCAGCAGCCCTCCAGGTGAGGCTCGTGGACAACAGAGCCTGAGTGAGGCTGGGCCACTGCCCTCCTCCAGGCTTGGGGGAGGGATTGGGGAGATTAAGAATTTGCTTAGTAAATAGCTTGAACACTCCCACCTGTGTCCTGTTCTCTGTCCAGTCACCCCTATGCCTAGCATGCCCATTCACCTACCCACCCACCAATTCCTTCCCAGAGGTTCCCACAGATCTCAGGGATGGTAGCACCTGGAGACCATGAACTTTTCCTGACTTCCCTGCCACTCGGTCACCTTCCCATCAGACTTGAAGACACAGCTCACTGCAACCCAAGAAAGTGGGAAGTCCCACACAGTTCCATGGGGGCGAGGGGAGGCAATGTCCAACAGAGGACCAGGCTGGACACCCATGGACCTGCCACTAGGGACTTGGTTTGGGGGCTTTTTGGTACTGGGAATTGAATTCACAACCTCACACTCTCCAGGCAGATGCTGTGCCACTGAGCTAAATCCCCAGCCTCCACTAGGGACTTGGGAAGAGGGCTGGGTGTGGGTGGATAGCCAGGCTGCTAGTGTCTTCCAGGAAAGGCCCCCTCCCCCACATACACCACAGGGAGATGTTTCCCCCTGCCCTTTAGGGCTTGCTTGCTTAGCTGAGTACTGTACCATCTGTACAAAGCCAGAGGCCCTCTTCAACACTGGTGCAGGAAGGACTGAATCCGGGATGCAGTCTGGTTCTAGCGGGGCTTGCTGCAGGTCAAGTGTTGTCATGGGCAAGGGCCTGTTGCCCAGGGTGCCTGGGCTTGACTCCAGCCCCTTGTGCTGGCTCCTCTACCAGTCACAGCATGGCTCCAGGGTCTGTGCCCATGCTAGGCTGGTGCCAGGCCTCTGCATCTCTTTGCTGGCCCTACTGGAAGAACCCTCAGTAACATAACTACTGGGGGCCAGGGAAATAGAAGCCAGTAGAGGGCAGCTCCCAGGAGGGCAGAGCTACTTATTACAGTCACTGAGCTCACTCTTTCCAGCTCTGTCCTATACACATTGAACGGGTGCATTTTTTCCTTTTGCCCAAAGGCCAGCAGCAGGAGAGAACAGCAGATGGGGGTGGAGACTGCAAGGTGCTCCAAGTCAGCCAGCAGGAAGGCTTGGCATCTGCCCCAAGCCCTGGCCCTGAGGCTCTATTCAGAAACACCTGAGCTACATGCAGTGGCACAGTCTCCCAAGCCTGGCCAAGTTTCTCCTCATGCAGGAGAGCTCTCAGGATATAGGCTTGTGCCAAATTTGCAAACCCATGCAGAGCCAGCAGTTGGGACTTCCAAAGAGGCTAAACGCTCCAATGGCCTGAAGTCCAGCAATGGGATAAGCAACAGAGAGAGGTCCTCAGCAGGGACTGACCTGCAGCCCCACCTCAGCCTGTACAGCAGGGACTAAGAACAGCCCCAGCCTATGTCATGTGATCCTGGAGTCTGACCTAGGTGGGAACAGAAAAAAAGATCCTGATGTCTGGGCCTGGGTAGCGCAGGGCTAGGATGTGTGGTCCGGAGCTGCCCCAGGGGTTCATCCCACACAGTTCCTTTTCATGGTACTCTGCATTCAAGGTGGCTACATAGCTCAAACCTTTTCTAAATGGCCAGAGTGGGTACCTGAGGGCCCTGGAGAGCAGGCTACCATCCACCTGACTCATGCTAGGAAGGGCAGGGGCTAACTCCAACTGGTAACTATTGGCACTACAGAGGTTGCAGGTGAGGACCCAATCTCTAACACAGCCCTGGCCCCACTGTGCTCACTGCCCTTCCCCAGGGACAGCTCCACCTAGTGTGGCCCCAAACCACTCTTTGTAGACTTTTCCCACTAACTTAATCCTGCCCAGAACACTCCTGACTTAAAGGACTGCACCCAACAATGTCTCCCCCAGCATCCAAGTGCTTCACAGGTAGATCTTTCCTCCAACCTACCTGCTTCCCCAGCACCTGTATCCCCAGCAAGTGGTCACAGAAGGATCATAGGAACACCTCATGTGGGAGGGCAGAAACACAGGAACGACACAGGAACCTCACCTGCTAACCCCTCCATACTCATGGTTCTCTGGGAAAATCTGGGAGGTGGGGCAGCTGACCTCCAGGCTCCCCTGACTGGAAAGTTCTCGATGTTCTGAGCCTGGGGAGGTGCTGAGGTCTCAGTCAGCCTGGATCTTCTGTGACAAGGATGTGGGTGATGCCAATGGCAAGGACTGGGGGACACAGTGCCTCCAACCAGGACCTGCTCAGCCAGCTGGGCTCTTGCTGTCAAGGGCAGATGGACAGGAAGATGTAATGGGCAGGTAGACAGAACAGGTCCCGTGTGGCATTGCTGGGCAGTGGTTGGTGCATGGACTGTAAAAAGAACTGGGTGCTGAAGGGTCTGGCCTCTACATCCCTGTGCTTCTTGTTCAGTATGGAGGATGCTGGGAGCATAGGACCACAGCTCCCCTGGACCCAAAGAAGTTTCAGGCTACACGGAAGCAGTGGGCTAAGACCAGAGCCATGAAGGAGAATAAGACATAAAAGAAGCATTTTATTACATTAAAATCACCGTTATTGCATTTGCAATTGTCCATAACTTACAATCTAAATAAAAGCCAGGTAATATAAATAAGGAGAAGGAAGTCATTTCTGAAGAAATCAAATTCTGGAAAAGAAAAAAAAATAAGTTGCAAACAATTCTGGTATCTCTCCAAATGTAACAAACTGCACAGGCCTGCTTCTGAGCAGCCTTCAAACCAGGGGTGGCAGTGAGTGTGCAGAGGCACCACTGTCTTCATTGCAGGCTCAGCCCAGGTCCAAATTATCACTGGAGTGACAGCCCTGGATACGCTCATAGCCTTTAGCATCTCTTCATCTGTAGCTCCCTGACCAAATGCACGTCCTGCCCAGGGCAGCCTCATGTTGGGTTCATACTGGCTTCTCCCCTTGTCTGGCCAGTCTGCTCCTCTGTCTCCTAGGCCTTTATGCCATTCTGGTACCTGTCCCCTCTAGATTCCAACTCATCATAGATGGGGAGCAGGGACTGAGGGAACACCCTGGGTCAGTGCCTTGGTAGAGCCATCTGCCAAGGGAACAATCTCCAGCCTAGGGCTCAGGTAGAGGCAGTGCTGGGTGTGGTGTCCACTATGGAAGCCTTGGGGTGAGACTGCCACACAGACAAAGGGCAGGATCCCTTCTATCATTTCCCAAGGGTCATCATGTGGGGGAGTGGGAAGGGCCTGGTTGAGGTGTCCTGAGTCACAGTGCCTGTCAGTAGCTTGCAGTAGGCCTCTCGGCATAGCTGTGCACTGCTGATGGCTCACAAAGAACCGACACTTTATAGTTTGTAGCCAAGCAGCTGCCAACAACTTTGCTTTCTCAAGGGTCTCACATACAAAAGCCCTGGTAGGACTCCAGCTTGGGGCCTGACATGAAGACTGCAGGGGCAGAAGGCTCTAGGTGGCCTCTGAGGGCAGCACCAAGGACTCTGCATGTCACACGCATTGCATACACAATGCCCAGCCCTGCAGTGCAGTCAGAGGGAGGGTGAATGCCAAGTCTTTCTGAAAGGATCAAAGGGGCTTAATGAAATTAGCTTCCTCAAAAATGCCCTATTATAGCCTGGCTGGCAGCCTGAGGACAGACATTCTTGGGAAAAATGTGTTGGCTCCAAATCTCAAGAACCCAGGTCTAATTTGAAACCCAAGTAAAAGTCTCTACTGAGGGAGGGCCAAAGCCAGAGTCAGGACAGGCCCGTGATGAGGCAGCTGACCCACCATCCCAAGGACCCCATCCCCACCAGCTCACCCTTAGGACAGCAGGGAGACGAGAGCATCAAGGAACTTGCTCCGATCCTCCGTTTTCAGCTCAATTACTGAAGTAATGAAAGAAAAACATCTTTTGAGAAGGGAGTGAGAAAAACAAGCAGGGCACGTGTACTCCCTCTTCCCGACATTCTCAGGAGCAGCAACCCCCTACCGCATTCCACACTGGGCAGGAGCTTCCCTAGCCTGGGATGTTCTAGACGACTTGGATTCATCTCTCCATTTGCTGGCTGCACTGGTGGAGAAGCCAGAGCCGTGACCTACCGGGAAGACCCCCTGGGCAGCCAGTGACCAGCAATAACTCAGGACAGTACAGGCCTTGAGAGAGCCGGGCTGTGCCACAGTGCCCAGCTGATGCCTGTCCCCACAGTGGGCATGAGAGGCCCAAGGTGGGGAGGGGTCCACTTTAGCCTGCTCTGCCCACTGTCACAGCTTCAGTGTCTTCTATGGAAGGGGCCTGCATCTTGAGAAGCCATCAGGCTCTGTCAAGCATGTGAACCTTCATCAGAGAAAGACCAGGCCCTGGAGCAGAGCTGGCTCATCTTGACAATTGTCTGTGGCCAGGTCCATCCAAGGAGGGATTAGCCACAGCTCACTCCGCACTCCTCATCCAGGGCTCCCTAGGCCTCGGAAAAACACCGCCACTCCCAGCCCTACATCCTCCCTTGTATAATGGAGGGACACTGTAGGCCAGCTTTAGTTAATCTCTCCTACATCATGGGGATGAAAAAGGAAGCTGGGCTGTTGCTCAGAGGGTTTGATGCTACACAGCCCCGCAGTGTAACTGCTCTGGCACAAGGAAGCAGGCTGTGAGACAGTCAAGGCAATCTGAACACAGACTGGGTCTCCCAGGACAGAGAATCAGGAGGTACTGATGTAAGAAAAGGTCCTTTCTGAGAAACGCGGATAAAATACTGAGGAGTACTATGGGCTCAACTGCGCCACCCAAATTCCCATGCTGAAACTCTGACTTCCATCCCCTCAGAATGTGACCGTATTTGGAAAGGGGGCCTTCGAAGAGATGAACAAAGTAAAATGGGACCTTCAGGGTGGCTCCCAATCCTGTGTGCCTGGTGTTCTTCTAAGAGGATCAGGACACAGGTACCAAAGAAGGAGGGCCGTGGGAGGTTACAGGGAGAGCACAGCCACCTAGCCAAGGCGAGAGGCTGTACAAGGAAGCAGTCTGGCTGCCATCTCGGTCTCAGGGACCCAGCCTCTAGGGCTGTGAGAAAATAACCTGTGTAAACCACCCAGTCCAGTTGTGCTCTGCAGCCCCACCACACTAGAGTGAGAGGAGTGGTGATCATTCTGTTTTATTTTAAAATGTTAAGAATAAAAGACAAACACAGCTAAACATGGACCATCTTCCTGTTTGGCATCTGGGGAAGCTACTGCCAGTCCATACCCTCTCATTCACATATGCAGGACTTTTTGCGATGACACAGGCTCTGGCCTGAGACATGGTGGCACATTCAGATTGCTGCAGCCCTGTTGTTTCGTTGCCCACTCTAGGACACTGGTGACACGACCCTGAGCAGTGAGGCTGGGCCTGGAAGGCGCCTACAGCCAGTCCTCTGATCTTTTGATGGGCTGTAAGGCCACAGCTAGTGCTCCCTGAGCCTCTGGGAGCAGCTTTGCCTGGACTGGCTCTAGGAGAACAAGAGAGCTGCTGGCCAGGCTAGGCTAATCAACGTCAGCTCACCTAGTTCCTAGGCCACACTGATCTCCAAAGATGGCAAAGCATGGCCAAACACCTGGGACTCTCACCTGAGAGGTCAAAGTGGTTGTGCAGCGTCCGGGAATTAGTGCTTTCTGCCGCCTTCTCAAACGCTCGTCCAAAAAAGCTGCAGAAACAGGACAGACATGTTAGAGGCCAGGCCACCACCAAGCGGCCATTTCTTCCCCTGACAAACACTGAAGGCCAAATAGCCTTCAACTCAGGCACAGGACTGATGGGCCAACATGCAGACACCCTAAAGCCCTCCCATCCCTGCCATTCTTGGGTAAGTGGAAGCTGCTCACTTCTTTCTGTCTGAGCTGTCAGTTTCTGGGGGAATGCCCACCATGGTCACTGTGCCCTGCTCCACACTCAGGGGGGCAGCCAACACCAGAGGCAGCAGCTTGCAGCGTCGGTTCTTTGTCTAAAGATAAGGACACTCTCAGTTACAGCATAGTCACATCCAGCTCCATAGGCAGTGCACACCACCTAGTACCCAGGATCCCCAGCTGTTCTGGGTCACTCAAAATCCTCCAGGGACTGTCCATCACCAGAGGAGATGCTAGAGTCCCCATGTGATGCTCTGAGTCTTTTTTTTTTTTTTTTGGTACCAAGAACTGAACTCAAGACCTTGCACTTGCCAGGCAGGCGCATGTGCCACTGAGCTATATCCTCGGCCCTCCCATGTGGTACTTTGGAACCAGATTCCTATTATCCACCAGCCTCACCCCAGTGTGTCCTGGTTGTTCCCTGCAGGGGCTCTGCCCATGCTGTTCCCCCATCACCTCCTTCAGGTCCTGCTGCAGCTGTCACCTCCTCCAGGACCTGTGGCTACCTCGTTCCTTTCCTCTGCTGTGTGAGCATCTATCTAAAATGCAGGTCCTCACTTCCTGTGGACCACTCACCTGCATGCACACTCCCTCAGGATGGAGACTGGGTGCTTTCCTCACTACTCAACCCACAGCTCCCACACCATTTAACCTATGTGGCTAATGGTCCCAATTTGTATGGACTGAGGAACAAACTGGAGGGTAGGTCACTCTATCCAAATGGTCTCACAGGTAATGGTTACTCATTCAATGTCTTACTGGATGGATCCTGTGAAGTGGATATTTCTTTACCCATTTTGTGGAAGAGGAAATAGAAATTCAGAAATCAGATAATCTACCTCACATCACACAATTGATAAATGAGGGGGCTGAGATTTGAACTAAGGCTAGAAGACTTCAAAGCTTAGGTTTGACCCCTAGTTCATCTTCTGACATGATAGACCTCCCTTTATAGTCACTGAGGATTGGTTCCAGGACCTCCATGGATACTAAAGCCCTAGGAGGCTCAAGTCTCCTACATAAAATGATATAGTATTTGCACAGACGCCCTACTAAATACCAGCTGAGTTAGAACTGTGTTCCCGGCCAAGGCATGTTAGACCACATAAAATAAAAGCTCACATGTAGAAAGTTAGCCTAGAAGGCAAACTTGCTAAAAAACAAGTCAGTATTAATAACCAACTCTACCTTTTCTTACTCTGCCATCTCTGAACGTAAGCTCTAGCCCCACTACTCTGTGTAGGCCTCTTTTTACTTTTTTGAACCACTTGGATAGCAAATGATACAGTCAGGACTTGTGGAAAACCAGAAGCTTGAAGAAAATATAGCTCAGAAAACACAAGGGATATTCCCAGCCCCTACTGCTGGTGAATAGCTATGGGTACCTATAGAGCGTTGCCCTAACACCTGGTTCAGAGCACTCGCCAAGCATCTGCCCTCCCTCACCCATGCGCCACCCGCCTGGCTCCTCACCGAACACACAAAGGATTTAAGCAGGTGTCTGCTGAGCAGGCTCAAGGATACTGGCTTAGAGAACAGCACAACATCTGGAGTGCCCTGGGGTGGGGAGACAAAAGGTCAGAGGACGCTACTTGTGGGCATGGCTTGGTGTGAAGGTATCAAGGGAAGCCTGACCTCCATGAGGGAGCAGTAGAGGAAAGGCCCTTGGGAGATCACAAGGTTGGTGCAGAGGCAGCTGGCAATGGTCTGCTGGGTGGCTTGTAGTTTCTTTTTGGCGAGTTCAAGGCCCATGTATAGCTTGTCCAGGTTATTCCTGTAGCGGCAGACATTCACCTTAGACACTGCTTGTCAGGAACTCTTGGTAAAATACCTCAGTCACAAGTAGATCACTTGGCAGGTGTGGTGGCACACGCCTGTAATCTGGGCACTTGGGAGGCTGAGGCAGGAGGATCCTTTGGAGTTCGAGCCCAGCCTGGGCTACAAAGTGAGCTCAAGGCCAGCCTGAGCTGCATAGTGAGACCCTGTCTCAAAAGACACACACACACACACACACACACACACACACACACACAAAACAACAAAAAAAACACCAAATAGATCGCTTGGTTCCTGGTTCAGGATGGGATTTGGGAATAAGTTTCTCTTCTCTCCCCTTGAATCCCTTTCACATGAAAGGAAGGAATAAAAGTAAGTACAAAGCCAGGGCAGTGGAAACGAGCAGAGGGAAGGGCGTTGGCCTCAGAAGACGGGAGACTGCAGAGCCTGCAAAGGTGGTCACAAGAGGGTGCCTGGAGGGCTCTGACAGAGGGGAGACTCGGGCAGGGATGCGGGAGCATGGGGGACTGCTCCATCCAAAAGACAGATGTTTACTCTTCCCCTCTGAACACGTGAAAGAACCTTCTAGTTGGGCCTTGAAGCACAGCTTCTATGCCCAGCAATTAAGAGTGCCAATGTATCATAGCTGACAGCCTATCTGTCAGGATGAAGTGATGCTTTGGCCAGCAAGCTGTGCCCAGATACCCAGAGCTCAGCCAAGATTCCATTGCCCCTTCCTGAAAATGAAAGACACAGACCATTCGGGAAACACCTGTAGCCTAAAAAAATGATCCTGGGATGAAACATAATTTAGAAAATAAAAAACTTGAAATCTACTATCTTCAGAGATTTGGGCACCTAGTACATTACTAAATCAAGAACAGGATTCTACAAAAAAGGAGCCATCAGAAATTAGAAAGTGTAGGTGGAAATTAAAATAATTGCAAAAAATAAAACATTCACTCAAATCCTACAGGATAAAGTCAAGAAAACCCTCCTTAATGTCTACAACAAAACAAAGCCATGGAAAATTAAAGGCAAAAATATAAGACAGAATAAATCCAGAAAGCAAGATTAAAAAACACAGTATGTGTTGTGTACACATGTGTAGGGAAATAGTAAAGAAATAGTAAAAAAAAGCACCCCTTCAGCGGCAAGACCTGAGTCTACAGGTTAAAACGGTCATTTGAGAACACAGTGAAATGCATGGAACAGGATGTACCTAGACAAAGCACTATAAAATTATCAAATACTGAAAACCACAAAGGAGATCCTAAAAACTTCTGGAGGTAGGGTTCGGGTGAGGCATTTACAAAGAAACAAGACTCAAAATAGTCCAGATTTCTTATTCACGTGACAGCACTAGCTGCTGAAAGACAGGGGCAGAATGGAACCCACTGTCTCTAGAAATCCCCTTCTATCTTGAGTTTTGTATGAGCTCAACCAGAAATCAGATGAGGATAGAAAAATGATATTGTCAGACACAGAACTCAGAAAGTTTGCTTTACGTCCACCCTTTCTTTGAAAATCAGTCGAGTATTGTATTCTAGTAAAATGATGGAGTGAATGAAACAAAGACAAGGAATACTAAGAAACAGCTCTAACTACAGAGATGCAGACAAGGCACATCTATGATGACAATGGGGAGCCAGCCTGAAGAGCCAGGTTAGGGTGGGCCTGAGCTACGTCTCTAGACTTTAAAATATAAGCAAGTGGGAAAAGATCACCAACCAGCTACAAGGTTAGTATAGTGTCAGCATCAGTGTGGGAATAAATAGAGGTGGTAAGTCATAGAAACTCCAGGCGTTAGAGAATAGTGGCCAAAACTGAGAGAAGTAGGTGAGTCCAATGGCCCAAGGCAGTGTGCAAGCAACCAAAGCAAAGTGCAAGAAGCCAAAGAAAAATGCAAAGGGCCACGCTTAGGGTGTAAGGGGCCAGAGGAGTCTACCCCTTAGAAGTCCCTCCTGACCCACCAGAACTTGCGGCGCTAGGCCTCTCACTGAGGACAAACTGCTGAGAACGAAGTAACAATTAAGCAAGGATAGAACAATAAAAAAAACTAAAGAGAGAGTAGAGACAAAAATGTATTAGGATTGTCCTGAAGGTACTAATCATGACAACTGGACAAGAAAATGAAATAAACGCAATTCACATTGAAAAAGAAGTAAAACTACATTTCAGATGATATGATCTTATACATAGAAGAGCTTAAGGAATCCATTTTTAAAAACTACTAGAAGACTTCCGGGAAGATGGCGACCAGGTGAGCAGCAAGGGAGCGATCCTCCTTAATAAACACCACCAGCTCGAGACAGACTTGGTGAGCGTGAATGCCGGGCCCTCGGCTGGGAAGTTCAAACTGGGCGTATTTCTCTGAGATGCCGGGGGAGATGCGGTAGAGCGGACCAGGCTGCCGTGGCGAGACGTGGGAAAGCCCCAGACGCTGGGAGCCAGGGACGATCCGCGCGGGGAGGAAGTTTGGCTCTGTATGAGCGCCATGGGGGCACAGCCAGCTCGGTCCCTCCCGCCTCCCGAGCCGGTGCAGCTTTCTGGCGACTCCCGACAGAGATCGGCTTTTTAGCGGCGGAGACGCCCGGCAGTCCCACGTTTCGCGCGCATCGGGAGGGCAGCGCAGAAAGCCCCAAAGGACAAACTGGCACCTTGGAACCTTCCTGCCTGCAGGGACTCCAAAAACTGGTGAGATATCTGCGCTCGCGACCAGATCACCGAGTAGGGGAGGAGATCCATCCCTATACCTGCAGGGAACCCTGGGAGGGCGGGGGAGC
>PVLD010027556.1:0-20502 GCA_004027595.1 Dinomys branickii | reverse complement strand
GTCTGTGTCTTCCAGTCTGTTCCCTTGATCTTCTGGTCTGCTTTTTAACCAGTACCAGGTTGATTTTATTACACTAGCTTTGTAGTATAATTTTTAGGTCAGGGAATTGTAATTCCACCTGACTTGTCCTTGTTGCCCAGGATTGTTTTTGCTATTCTGGGTCTCTTCTGGTTCCAGATGAATTTAAGGAATGTTTTCTTTAGATCTGTGAGGTATGCTAATGGTAGTTTAATGGGAATTGCTTTGAATCTGTACAACAATTTTGGTAGTATGGCCATTTTCACAATGTTGGTTCTTCCTCTCCATGAGCCAGGAATGTTTTTGCATTAATTGAAATCCTCTTTGATCTCCTTTTTGTGAGTACTGGAGTTTTCATTGAATAGATCTTTTACTACTTTTGTTAGATTGATTCCTAAATATTTCAGTTTCTTGGCTGCTATTCTGGCAGTTCAGCAAAGTTTACGAGTGGCCCTGGTTTTCTAGTGGTCAGGCCTGCCCCTCAATGTCTGCTGGGTTGCAGTGGTTATTCTGGGGTCTTCTGGTAGATGCTGAAGTGTACCTAGTTCTCCCAGGTCTCAGACATGAGCTGTGATGTCAATTGATGGCAGACTGTCTGATCCAGCGATCCCCCATAGTTCAGGGCACATGAATGATCCCGAATCTGATTGCACAGGTGGCATAATCCTGGACCAGTGGTCCTGTGATCCTGGCAGTTCATTGTACACACAAAACCCAGACACAAACAGCAGGATCAACAGTTTGTAGACCACCTGATTCTGTGTCTCCAGTCAGTTCAGGATGTGCACAGGATGCAGATGTGGGCTGCACGAACAACAATCACAGACTGGCTGTTTCTGTGACCTTCAGGAGGTCAAGGCGCAAGTGAATCCCAGACCCGAACCACAGTGCCAGCACCTCGTGGACCACTAACTCCAGTGCCTTACTCAGTGCTAGGCAGGTGCAGGGAGGGCCCACAAGCAAACCCCGGTGAGAGCAGTTTGTGGGCCTTCTGACTGAGGATCTCCTGTCTGTACCAGGCGCACAGAGGGTGGAAACTCAGACTGTAATGGTGGCAGGGTCGTGAGTCGCCTGCTCTGCCCCCTGCTGTATTTTCTTATCAGTGACTTCTTCAGATATGCTGAACAATTCTTTCATTATTGTTTTCACTCCTTTTTTTAACCTGAGAGATTATTTCTGGTCTGATGTCTTCTATGGCCTGATGGATTTATTGCTTTACTTCAGTTGCTATCATTTCAGAAATTTCAGGTGAATAATGTCCAGGCTCTTCTGTGTTGCTATCTTCTGGACTTGTTCTGGGTAGTATAGAGGTCTGATACTGCATTTTGCTCCTTTGTTTTGTCATTTTTGAAGGTCCACACGTTCCCTGGAGCTCAGCGTCACTCCCACGATGCTGTGAGAGTGGAAGGGCAAGGTTCCGAAGATCCCCAGTGCTCAGTGTTGCTCCTGTGCTGGGGGGTGGTGGCAAGGTCTGGTCCCAGATGATCCTGAACCTTTGTTGCATTTAATTCGCTCCCAGGCCAGTTGGGGAGGGGCGAGGGAGGCTTGCTGGAGTTCCTGAAGCTGTCTGGGGCTCAGCCCAGCTGCTGTGAGGGTTGGGGGGATGCAGGTCATAGTCACTGAGGCTTCAGATGTTGCCCAGGACCCATCCTTATTCCCACCCTGGAGGGGAGGGTGTGAGTGGAGTCCCAGAGGCCACTGACTCTGTCCGGGTTTCAGCTGGGGTCCCACAGGGGTGCAAGTCATGCTGAGAGTGACCACTGAGGCCCCCAAAGGTGCCGGGGCTCCACCTGCCTTACACACTAGTTGGGGAGGACCAGGGATGGCTCTCTGGGCTCCTGAAGATGTCCAAGGCTCAGCACAGAGCCCGCAGGCTCACCAGTGCTGTGGGGAGTGGCCACCAAGGCCCCGGAGGGTTCTAGGGCTCGGCCTGCCTCCCACACCGGACAGGGAGCAATTGTTTGCATTTCTCCTGATTTAACCTGTTGTTTTAAGACACACTAATCAAGTAAAATGTCTTCTTAATTCTATGGTGAATAGTTCAGGAATTGCACTGGCCTTATGAAAGTATAAACTTACTTCAGAGTTAGAAAATGTACCTCTATATTTTAACCTAAGTTTTGGAAAAAGTAAAATTATGAACCAGTAAAATTGGCTTTAGTTCTGGCTTTTCTAAGTTTTAAAATAATTATATAATTATAGGAAAAGCACTCAATCTCTGTACCTTTGCATGGGTGTTGTGAAGAAAAATAAGAAAACAGACCAAAGAAGTTTTATGGACTATGATACATTGAAGTAACGCTGATGGTGAGCGCTGCTGGGCACCAGAGATCATGCCAGGCACTGTTATTTGATTGGTGCATGCATTCTTCTTGAAATCTGCTTTGAGTTTTGCTAAAGATTAGGGGTGGACTCATCTTAACTTTATAGACTGAGAATTAAGGAATCATGTAGTAAACTGTTCAGATTCATCACTTTGCTCATAAAGCACAGAATAAATAACTGTGTGTGGCAGAAGTGGCTGCACATTTTATTGCTCTCTAATTCTATAATCACATACCACTTAGGGTGTTTCAAATTGGTTGATATTGCCATAATAGAGGATGACTATCGAGACCTACTTAGTACCTCCCTCTTGTCTAACATTCAAAGAGAATAGTTTCTGATAGAAGTACTAAAATAATCATTCTTTATTAAGGTGGAAATGTAGTGTAAAGATCCCGGAATAATAATTTCTCCCACCTTTAAAGGTTTTTGAGGAATGATACAAAGGATCTCCAGCTCTTAGTATAGCATCACAGTTCCCGGCCTATAAGATTAATGAACATTGTTGAATGAATATTTCATATTTCAGGACCTTTGCAAATGCCATTATATTACAATTATGCTCTGCTAGAGTTTATTCTGGAAATATTTAAATAAATCTTGTAATTTTTCAAGCATCAGGTATTGGAATTTAATTTTATTTTCTATCTTTGTTGAGGTGTAATTGACAGGTGATGTATAGACATAAGTGTACAATGTGATTTATATTCCTATATACATGCACACATATATCTTGTGAAATGAAAAACATAAGCTAATTAACATATTCATCATCTCACATAATTACCTTCTTATGTGTGTCGTGAGATTAATATCTACTTTTTCAGTCCACTTCAAGTATACAATATGATATTACCACTATAGTCACCATGTTGTACCTTAGTTCTACAGAGCACATCTGCTATGGTTTTAGTGTGTGCCCCAAAATTCATGTGTCAGAAAATCAATCATTATTGTCATAGTATTAAAAGAAATAACTTTGAAGAAGTGACTAGACTATGAGGCTGCTCAAGGACTGTGATCTCATGAATTGATGAATGCTATTATTTCAGGAATGTATTCTTCACAATGGCCTTCTTACCTTTCCTTCTGCTTTCTCCCTTGCCCTTTTTCCTTCCTTCTGTAAGGACTTCCTTACATTTCAGCCTTGATCTTGGATTTCTCAGCCTCCAAAACTATAATCCACTAAATTTTTGTTCTTCATAAATAACCCAATCTGAGAGAACTAATATCTAGACTACCTAAATAACTCAAAAATTCAGGCCCCCAAATTGAAAGACTCAGTGCAAAAATGGGCATCTGAAATGAATAGACACTTCTCAGATGAAGAAGTAGAAATGGCAAATAAATATATGAAAAAATGTTCAACATCACTGGACATTTGAGAGATGCAAATTAAAACAATGCTGAGATTCCATTTCATTCCAGAAGGAACGGATATTATCAAGAAATCAACCAATAACCAATGCTGGTGGGGTGGTGGGGAAAAAGGAACACTTCTCCACTGTTGGTGGGAGTGTAGATTAGTGCTACCACTGTAGAAATGTCTGAAGATTCCTCAAAAAAACTAGAACTAGAGGTTTCATTTGACCCATCTATTCCTCTTCTTAGTATCTTCCCCAAAGATTTAAAAACATCATACCACAGTGATATATGCATATCCATGTTTATAACAGCACAGTTTGTAATAGCTAAATCTTAGAAACAGCCCAAATGCCCATCAACTGATAATGAATAAAAATGTGTTTTTTTATACAATAGAATGTAATAAAGAAGGATAAACTTGAGACTTTTCAGTTAAATGGATGTACCTCAAGACCATACTCTTAAGGGAAATAAATCAGACACCCATATGTAAATACTGCATTATTTTTCTGGTGTGAGAAACTGAAAGTGTAAGTAAGAACCAAAATGGGTACTAGATACTGTAAAATGGGAAGAAAATGTTCAAATGGGAAAGAGGAGGGGCAGGGAAAAGAAAGGAAGCAAAAAGAAAAAAGGTGAAAAGAAGGAAAAACTGGAAACAAAGTTTTTGCACATAAGGGGGTAAGAGGGATTGAAGGGAGTGTAGGGACACGTGGAAAAATAATCAAGTTATATCATGTACAGGTACAAATTCCCTATGATGAATGTGATCATTATGTATACCTAAAATATACCAATAAACTTAATGAATTAAAAAGATGGGTAGTGCAGAGTTGGAATCCATGTCTTATTTCTTCTCTTAGAAAAAAAGCTTGTAGCTTTTCACCATGGACCATGATCTTAGTTGAGGGTGTGTCATATATCATCTTTGTTATGTTGAGGTGCATTCTTTCCATACATGATGTTACAGCAAAAATTGGGCTGAATTCCACAGGAGATCAAAGACTCTATTAGAACAAATAAGAGTTTATTAATTGATTTTAGACCAATTGCCATACACCCCTGAGCAGGTCCGGGAGGTGGGGCCCCTAACTGCCTTTGTTCCCAGCTTATATACATTTTTGATTTCCACGGTAACAGATGGGAACGTTGTAGCCCTGGCCACAGTTGTTTTCCTTGTGCCATGTGACTGGGTCAGGCTCTGGCCACAGTGATATATACTTGCTGTGCTCTGTTCTATATGTCCCCTTTTAGATAACCATACATTTCCTTTATGGTTACAATGTTTATCTAGGGCCAGGGAAAGGATAAAACAACCCAGGCAAGGTTTGTCTTTGGGGAAGCATTCCAGGGCAAAATCAGGACTGCAAAGTTAACTTTTTATAATCCCTCTGGGATGTTTCTCAATACACATTTTGAGGCTTGCACTAAGACTAGAATTATTCTATCTTAAAATTATATGCTAAGAGTTGCCATCCCTTACAATGATTTTTTGGGAGGTTTTTAAAAAATCTTGATAATTTTATGCATTTATTTTGAGATGGTCATATGATTTCTATGCTTCATTCTGTTAATGTATTATATCACTTGTTAATTTACATATGTTGAAGCATCCTTATATCCTAGAGATAAATCCATTTGATTACAGTGTATGACGTCTATTTAATATGCTGTTTCATTTGGTTTACTAATGTTTTTAAAGTTTATTGTATCTGTTTACTAGGTATATTGGTTTGTAACATTTTTTGCATGTGTGTGGCTCTGTCTGGCTTTGGTATCAAGATAATGTTGGCCTTACAAAATTATTTTGGAAATATTTTTTCCTCTTCCATCTTTTTAGAAGAGATTGAAAAAGATTGATATAAATTCTTTAAATGTTTAGTAAGAAATTACTAGTGAAACCTTCAACTTCTAGGCTTTTATTTTTGGGGAAGATTTTCCTTACCAATTCAATCTCCCTAGTACTATTTGTTTGTTCAGATATTGTACCTCTTCATGATTCAACCTTAGTAAGTTACATGTTCCTAAGAATTTCTCTATTTCTTCTGGGGTATTCAGTTTTTTGGTGCACAACTTTTCACAGTATTTTTTTGAGACAGGGCCTCACTATGTAGTCCAGGATGGGCTTGTACTCACTATGAATCCCACGCTGGCCTCAAACTTGCAGCAATCCTCCTGCCTCAGCCTCCCAAGTGCTTGGATTACAGGTGTGTGACACCACATCTGGCTGTTCATAGTAATTTTTACAAACCTTTATATTCATGTGGCATCAATTGTAATATCTCATTTTTCATTTATAATTTTATTTATTTGAGACTCTTCTCTTTTTTTCTTAGATAAATTTATCAATCTTGTTTCTTTTTAAAAATTTAACTCAGTTTGATCAATTATTTTTCTTGTTCTCATTTTATTCATTTCAGCTCTGATTTTTATTTTTTATTCCTTCTGCTAACTTTAGGATTAGTTGTTCTTTTTCTAATTTCCTGAAGTTTAGAATTAAGCTGCTTGAGAACTTTTTTCCTAATGTACGCATTTAATGTTACGAGATCTTAGTTTCATTGATCATTTATAATTACTTTCACAATATGTTTTAGTATGTTGTGTTTCTATTTTTGTTTATCTCAAGTTTTTACTTTTTTATTTCCTTCTTCACTTCCTCCTTGATACACTAGTTGTTTAGGATTGTGTTGAATTTCACATTGTATTAGTCAGCTTTCCTGTTACACCCACAACTTAAAGGAGAAGTTTAAATGGGCTCATGACTTTAGGGGACTCAGTCCGTAATCAGTTGTCTCCAATGCAAGAACATCATGACAGAAAGGCATAACAGAGCAGAGCTGCTGGGTTCATGGCAGCTGGAAATCAGAGCAGAAGAACAGTTCCAGAGAAGAAGGGACAAGGAACTAGACATAGACCCAAAGACCTCACCCCTATGTTCCACCCAGAAGTGTGTTCCACCAATCCCTCAGGTATGCCCCAAAGCTAATCAAGTTGGTAGTTTCCCTCATCACCACATCCCACCCCTTGTCAATTTATAACCAAAACACACCTGCTTAAACTATACTTAATCTCCCAATAAGCACAGTAAAAAATTCATCTATAATGATATAACTATTCTCTTACGTACAACTGAAAACAATAATCTCCTCACCAAAGTCTCAATAACTCCAGCATTTAAAAAAATTTTTTTTATTTTAAAGACAAAAAATGGAGATATATAAACCAGAATAACACAAAAACAATAAAGGAAATACAAAATTATAGAGAAGATAGTAGGGAATTAGTACTGGATGCTGTATTACATAATGTTATCTTCACATTTGTTGCTCAGTTATACAGGTGATGGTTCATTCGATTAATCAGTTTTCTGCCCCCTCATCTCTGTTGTTCTCCCACCCAATCAGTCATGTTCCCTCTGACAGTAACTGTATTTATTTATTTTTTTTTGGTTTACTTACTCCCTCAGGTTCTCATAAGGAAGAGACATGGCTATTTCTAATTATGCTGTAAAAAACATGGGTGCGCACAGATTGCTATGGCAGGAGGTGAAAAAACACTCATCCTCAAAGACAGGAGATTGGCAGGGAATCAGGTTCACTATGGTCAAGCCCCCATTGGGAAGCCCTCAAAGCCATCAGGGGTCCGGTTGAGTCAATGGGGTTACCCCACGAACTGCTAGGCTCCACCCGATACAGTGTGCCCAGAGGCCCGGTCAAGTCCTCGGAGTCACCCCCATGGACTGCTGGACTCCACCCCATTGAGGTGCTCCCGGGGGCCTGGTCCAAGGTGCTTCCAGAGGCCTGGTCAGGTCCACAGGAGTCGCCCCTGTGGACAGCCAGGCTCTGACCCATTGCTGCACTCCCAGAGACCCAGTCCAGGTCTTCAGGGTTTTCATGTAGCCCAGAGGGAGCTCCCCTGCTCCCTCAGGCTGCTGAGTTCCCCGTCAAGGCCCCCTCCAAGGTCACTAGTGTCTCCCTGCAGGCCACCTATGACTCTCTGGAGGCTATCCCCACCCTGCTAGAGTACTGGGTTTGCACCCTAGTTCCAGGTCTTCACCTCCTGCCACCTCTCAATCTCCAGTGTTGCCACTCCCTGCCCCTTGCACCTGGGCATTGGGCACACTTAACGATGCTGGACACAAGTGGCATGAGGTCTCCCCCACCCATGCTCACTGTGGTAGTCCAGGGTGTGTACTGTTTAGTTATTAGTTCTAGGAGAGAACTGGAGGATTTTTTCGGGTCTGCTGTGTAAGGTATGTTGTTGTCTTACATACTCCAGGACTGCTGCTTCTTGTGTAATTTGTTGCTATGGGTTCATACAAGGTTCGTATATGCAAGCAATATAAAATCCATCGTAGTGCTCATATTAGTAGTTTAGGGTGGGTCCTGAAGCCCATGGACTCAGCCTGTTGCTGTCAGGATCACGTGTTGAGCAAGTGGGATTCCAAGACTCAAGGTGTTCAGAAAGGAAGTTCAGGGGGCGAGCTGAAGCCCAGTAACTCAGCTGGTGCTTCTTGTTTGGTGTTGGAGTGAGAAGAGTGTGAGGCCGTGTGGTCCACCTGCATCTGCAGCTCTCTTACTGTTGTGCTCCAGCTCCTGTTTGTTCTTTGGCTGGGTTCCTGGGAATTGGTGTGGCCCTGGGGTCACTGCTGCTGCTGTCTGCAGCAGCAGTAGTTACTCACACAGTGGAGGGATATGGGGCCACAACCTCGGGGCAGGCATAGAGCTGGGTGTGGTGGGCTGTATACTGGTTGCTTTGACTCTGCCTTGCCTGTGGAGGCTGATTAGAAAGGTTGCTGCAGAGTGGGGACTCTGCTTCAGTGGCTGTTGTAACTTCTCATCCTCACATTGGGCTTGACAACACCTTCCGACTCAATAAAAATAGAAAACAAGTTACATAATCCCATGGTACAATGGCACAGATTAAACATTCCTATTCCAAAAGACAGGAGGAGTGGGATGGCAAAGAATCAGACCAAAGAAAGACTGAAACCCATTAGGGCAACTATTAAGTCCTATAGCTCCATGTTTAGCATTTAGAGCACATGGCAGTGTAATATGAGTTCTAGAGGGTTTGGGCAGCCCTATCCCTATGGCTTCATTCATGCTGCTCACATAGACTCTTTCTTGGGTTGGCTCTGCTGATATCGTGAAGCTTTCATCAGTAGATATTACACATTGCTGGCATCTCCAGCTTCCTGGAGTCTCTACCACAACATTAGCTTCGTTCCTACTGCTTCATGCTCTGCCCTCTCAGGCACTCATTGCTTGGCCACCCAGAATTTCCTTTGAAACATGGGTGGGAGCCTGCCTGATCCCAAAGCTCTTGTATTCTGCATACCAAACTAGCATTGCAGGGATGATGACAAGGTCTGCTTTCAGTGGAAGCAGTAGCTAGGCTCCCTTGGACCATGGTTGCAGTGGTCTCTTAGTGCCCAGATGGTTGAGCACAGTGAAATGAATCTCTGGGAACTAATTTCCTAATTTCCTGGGAGAACCTTCTCTAGAAGCGATTGCAGGGACCTTTTTACTTAAATGAAAAGTTGACACTTTTTATCCTTGTGACTGCAATGAGTGGAGTCTTGCTGATTCCTGAGATGCCTTCAAAACATTTTTCTTCTTGTTCCTGAACAAAGTACTTTTTTTTTTTTTAATGACATTAATCTCTTTAGCAGCTACACCTCTTTAGGTCTCAACTTTACAGAAAGTTGCTTCTGTGCAAAAATTTAAGGTTTCAAAATTTTCTACTTTTTGTTTTTCTCCTGATTCTACTATAAATCTGGCTAAAAGGAGCCAGTAATATCCATGTCACAGCCTGAACATTGGGCTGTCTTGATATTTCCAGTGCCAGATTAGTCCATTGTCTTTAGTCTCCTGTAAAGTTTCAGGACATGGGCAAAATATGAATACATTTTCTGCCAGAGTGTAATACATATGACCTCCAGTCCAAATGCTAGTGAAGTCCTTCTTTCCAACTCAGTCTGCCTGTACTTGGCCTTTACTGGCCACATTTCTATCAGTATTCTGGTCTTGTGAATGCCAACCAGAGTTGCTCATCAGGCTATGCTTTCTGCATTCTAAGGCTTCTCTAGCCCACATCTCCAACTTTTCCAAATGCCTTCAGCGAACCAGTTCCAAAAGCTTCTTAACTACGTGGTGAGGTACGCATACAGAAAGGACCCTACTTCTCTTGGGACAACTTTCTGTGTTAGGAAACATTTCTGGAACTGGATGAAATATTCAACACCCAAAATTTAAAGATGTTTAATTTGGTCCAGAGTTTCAAAGAATTTAGTCCATTGTTGACTGGTTCCAAGGCATAGACATCAAGCAGAAGCACATGGGGGAGCAGAAATGCTCAGTTAACAGCATCCAGAAAGCAGAGTGGGATAGCAGTCCCAGAGAGGAAGAAATAAGGGGGCAGAGACAGACCCAAAAGTCATACCTTCATGGCTCACTCAGACACATGTTGAAGTGCATTCTGCCAATCCCCCAAGTGTTTCTGTTTTAGTCACTGTCCTACCAGCAGACACCATACATAGCACCACAACTTAAAGGAGGACAGGTTTATTTTGACTAATAGTTTCAGTCCATTATCAGCTGGCTCCAACACAGAAACAAGATGGCAGAGGAAAAGGTGCTCAACTCATGTCACATAGGAAGCAGAGAGAAAAAAGAGAAGCCAAGGACAAGAATACACTCTTCTAGGTCACACCCCCATTGACCACCTCTCAACCAGGTCCACTCCCTAATAGCACATTCAACTACTGAACTTATCGATGGATGAATCCACCGACGGGTACAGCACCCCATAACCCAATTACTTTCTGTAGACATGAGAATTTGGGGGAACATTTTATCAAAACCATGACAGATCCCAAACCAATCAAGTTTGCTCCCAATTTTGAGTTTTAATTTTATACCATTGTGGCTGGAAAAGATATTTCTATGGTTTCTAATATTTGATGAGATTTGCTTTGTGACCTAACATATACTTTTCTGAAGAATGTGCACAGAACATGCATTGAGAAAAATGTACATTTTGTTGCTCTTGGATGGTATCTGTTAGGTTCATTTGATCTATATTGTTGTTTAAACCTCTGTTTCCTTATTGATTTTCTGTGTGGATGGTCTATCCATTGTTGGAAGTGATATATTAAATCTCTTACTATTATTATATTGCTGACTATTTCTCTGTTCAGATCAGTTAGTGTTTTGCTTTATACGTTTAGATGTTCTGATGCTAGACACTTAAATATTTACATATTGTATACTCTTGATGAAACAACCCCTTTATCATTACATGACAATCTTTGTATCTTACTTTTTCTGACTTATGGTCTATTCTTTCTGTGATAAACATAGTTATCTCTGCTTTCTTTTGTTTACCATTGTATGGGATATCTTTTCCATTCCTTCATTTTCTGTCTATGTGTTGTCTTTAAAGCTAAAATGAATCTTGTGTAGGCAGCATAAAGTTGAATCTTGTTTTTGCCTTTTTATCCAGTCAACCACTCAAATGTCTTTCGATTGGAGAATTTAGTTTACTGAAAGATTTTTTTTTGTACCAAGAATTGAACATAGGAACTTGTGCTTGCCAGGCAGGTGGTGTGCCACTGAGCTATGTCCCTGGCCCTTGAACTATATCCCTGGTCCTCACTAAAAATATTTGTTAATAAGAAAGGGCATATTCTTGCTACTGTCTTATTGTTGTTTGTTCATTCTTATCTTCTTATGTTCTCTCTGTTTATGATTTGATGATTTTCTATTGTGATGTGTTTTGACCCTTTTCTATTTATCTTTCTGTGACTATATGTTTTCTTCCCCTTCTGATTTACTGGAAAAAAACTACATAAAATATCTTATCATTATTATAGTTTATTTTAGGCTCATATATTTCCCACTTTACATTATTGATGCTACAACTTACATATTTTTGTTCTGTATATCCAGTAGCAAGTTACTGTAACTATAGATATTTTCCATATTTTTGTTTTGTAAATTTACTACTAGAGTTAAAGTGATGTATATGTCACCTATAATAATATTAGAATATTCTAAATTTGATTAAATTCTTGATTTTACAAGGTTTTTACTTTTGTATGTTTTCATGTTACTAATTAGCATCTTTTCATTTCAGCTTGAATAATTCCCTTTAGCACTTCTTATAAAGCAGGTCAGGAAGAGTTGAAATCCCTCAGCTTTTGTTTGTATTTATCTCTTCTTCAGTTCTCAAGATCAGCTTTGCCCTGTATTATTCTTTTTAGCTACTTAGAACATATGATCTTACTCTCTCCTGGTCGATAAGGCTGCCGAAAGATCTATTCGTGGCCTGGTGGAGGAGTCTCTTGTATCTGTGCTCAGCTGCTTTTTTCTTGCTGCTTTTCACATTCTCTTTGAGTCTTGACAACTTGATTATAGTGTGTCTCAGTGATGATCTCTTTAGGTTTAATCAACTTGGGATTCTTTGAGCCTCAAGAGTTATGATGTTCATTTCCTTCCTTGGTTTTGGGAAGGTTTTCTGTCATTATTTTTAAAAATAATTTTCCTGCCCCCTCTTCTCTGCTTTCATCTGAAACTTTCATTGTATGTATGTTGGTTTGTTTTATAATGTCCTATGAGTCCTGTTCTTTCTTTACTTTTTAAAATTGTGTTTTATTCCTCTGACTGGGTAATTTTTAAATGACTTGCCCTTACTCTCGCTGATTCTTTCTTCTGTTAGATTGTGTCAGCTGTTGGTGCCCTCCATGGCAATATTAATTTCATTCATTGTTTCCTTCATCTCCAGAATTTCTGTTTTTTTTTTTTGTGGTTTCTACCTTTGTTAAACTTTTCAATTTGTTCACATATTGTTTTCCTGATTTTGTTTCGTATTGTCCTGTATTCTCTTGGAATTCACTGAGTTTCTTTAAAACAGCTATTTTTAATTCTCAAGCAGTTTATACATCCCTGTTTCACTAGTGTCAGTTACCAGTTCTTTATTTTGTTTCTTTCATGTTGTCGTATGTCCTTGATCCTGGGGCCTTACTTTGGTGTGTGTGTACTTGGAGAAGCAGGTAGCTTTCTGAATCTTTAAGGCTGAATTTGACAGGGAGAACCCTTCACTACTCAGCCATTCAGAGATTCTAGGCGGCGGGTAGAGGAGTCTGTGGGTAGGTTTCATACTAGAGTTCCTGAGTGGGTCAACTTGGTGCCCATGTCCCTGATTGGGTAGGCATGGCACCTGTGCCCACAAAAGACACCCTCATGTTTAGCTCCCCTGGTCTGGTGCAGTGGAGTAGGCCTAGTAATTAGGTGTGTGAGCATAGGCCTGGCAGCTGTGTCCAGAGAAGCAGGATTAGAGTCTAGATCTGCGAGGTCTAGCTTGAAACTTATACCCTTTGGAGGCAAACTGTCAGTGAGGTAGCCTCTGGTCCTGTGTCTGTAGAGACTGATCTGGCATGGGGTGATCCTACAGCCTGGAGCACAGAGATGGGTCTGATTCTGAGTCAACAGGGGCCAGCCAGGTCACAGGGTTGAGTAGGACAGGACTGTTTCTGAGGTCTACACTGAAGTTGGGTGCTATTTCACCCTGCCTTCCCTCTTATAGAGGGCATTTCTTTCCACATTGTTGTGACTGGGCTCAGGAGTGGAGTTTTATGGATTCTGTCAAGCTGTTCTTCCTGCACTCTTTACTATACCCTTTCCCATCTTTATACTTTACTCACATGCCATATTTATGAACTAGATACACTACCTCCTGAGAAAATGCTTTCATTCATGGGTCTTTGTTCAAACTGATTCTATGAGGGAATTAAACGGAAACTTCTATCAGATCCTACTACTAATACCAATCCGGAGTTGATTTTAAAAGGCAGCCAAATGTGAAATTAGGGTTCTCAGTATCACTATTTGACAGCAGGTCTAATAGTAATGAGAAATAGGTACACGGTACATCTCTGCCACAGATGAAGGAGGCATTTTTAGCTTTTCTGGGGTTACTCTGGCAGATGTTTTCCTCATAGGAAGATGTCATGCTGAGCCACCTCACCAGTCATGGAGGAAAAGCCTGCTGTGCCACAGGGATTTCCCACAGGGAGGTACTTCAAGGACATCAGTGAGTCCTTGGTTTCAGGTCTATGATGTCTTCCTGTCTGATGATCACAGAGCATTTGTTCTTATCTCTGACTATAATTTACACTGTGAAGGAGATTTGTTTAGTTACAGAAAGCCAAATGGCACCAAAAATTTACTTCTTGGGGTAAAATGCTATCAACATAAGTATTAATACATCAGTAAAGGAAATCACAGTGAAAGTCAGGAAGTTTCATGGCTACTTCAGTACTCATGTATTTACAACTTATACTGATTAAAACCTTTTTGGGAATCCCACTTGAAAGGACAAATCGATTCTTAATGATAAACCTATTACTTTGTTAGATTCTTTTAACGACTGCTGCTGCTGAGATATTTGTCTACATAAGCCCATAACATTCAGACTGTCAAAACCCTTAACTAACTCTCACTGTAGATACTTTCATTTTAGAAAGCCTTCCTGAGCAAATTTTTCTCATTGATAAAAATCAATAAATCAGTCACCAACTAACTAGCATCATTGGTCACTGTATAGTAGGCAATATCCTTGACTTGGTACCTAAGATATTCATAAACTGAATATTCATAAACTGAATATACACAAAACAATTACAGCATAGTACATTGGTCCTCAAACTTTTATTTGCACTGAACTCATATGGCTTTCTTTGAGTCTCTTGAGGGTTTTATTAAAATTGGACTTTATTCAGAGATTAAAGCTGTCAAATTACAAAATTATCATGGGGTGAGGGGAGGAGGATGAACCTTCATGTTGTATTCTATGAGAGTCAGTTTCCTTGGATGTGAATGTACCAGCCGTGATGCTGTAGAGTCTGAGAAGTGCAGTAGACATAGTGGTATCTTCCCAGCATCACACGTTCCCATTCTCACCCAGTGTACTTTCGGAGATGGTGTCTTCATGTCTGGTTTTAGGTGTGAATATACAGCTCAAAGTTAATCAGTGTGAGCCCATCTCTTGACCACACTGATTAACTCGGGAGTGGGAACTTGAACCAATTCAGATTAACAAGATGTATAGAAGTGTTTTCTAGGAACTTTTAAGGGAGGATGGCTCCTTACATCTCTACCAAGATGTGGTAGAGAAAGCATATTCTCCTGGAACGAGAGAGTTCTCTTCAGAATGAAGCTGGCACTGCGTACGGTAGAGGGGAAAATAAGCCAATTTACTCCTGAGCTGAACGAACTCCTCTGACCCATTTAGTCCTCTTTCTTTAATAAAGTGACTTTTGTGGGCACGTTGTCACTAGCTACAGCAAAGTAACTCCTAGCTGGTACAGTGATTCTGGGGGTGGGCCTAAGATTCTTCATTTTCAATAAGTTACCATCAGGTGATTCAGAAGTGAGTGCCATGGGACTTAGTCTAATATGTTTGGCCAGATATCACTTTTAGAGAGCAGAGATGCTTGCTTCCTAAACAGTTTTGAAAAATTTTAAGGAAAATATGTATGTGCATAAGAACTTAACTAAATCATACTTAATGAATTGTGTTTTGACAGTGTGAATCACTTGACAGTAATCTATCTGCCAAAGGTAAATGCTCTTGAAACTTAATAGATTTTCTGCCTTGCTATCATAAGAAATGATTTCATTTCAGCCACAATGACATCAGTTTTATGCCTTTTATGTGGTAAAGCACAGAAAATGGGTTTTAAGTAGTCATTATTTATTGAAAATTGAACTGTCTCTTCAAATAGCTATCAGATCAGAAAAGCTAACAGTTCCTTTGTTCATCGCCACACAAGTAAAAAGTGCTGCATAAAATTGGTAGGCGCTGTTATTGTTGTTTCCCTTTAGTTGTCAGCTCATCATATCTATCTCTATTCTATTGATGAAAAAGTGAAATATTAACAATGTATTGAGTACCAGTTACAAATGGACAAAATAAAATTGTATTGTTTATTAATGCCTGTTTTGGAGCATTAAACATTAAAAGATTTTGATTAATAAAATACATTAATATCAACATATATGCAATTACTTAAAGTTGCTCAGTGATGTCATTAATGCTTTACTGAAAAGATGATGATTTATGATGAAGACACAAAGGAAAAGAAAAGAAACAATGATTTCTGTGAAATTTTTACTTACACTTTTAAAGATTCAAGTTTCAGTTAATAGTGAATCTTTTACAATTCTGAAGTCCTTATCTGTATGATAGGTCTGAAGTCTTCCTGGGTGGCAACAGAGGTCTCTGAAGGACCTGATTCCTTGGGGCAGAAATTCCATCAGTTAGCAAGGTAAGCAAAATTTCTAAAATGGTTCCCAAATATGTCCCACCCTCCTACCCAAACCCTGTGAATGTGATGAGATCTCACGCCTATGACTGTGTTATATAAACATAGATTATTCAGGTGGGCCTCATCTAAGCACCTGGGGTGCTTTTTCTGGCTGGCAGCAGAAGACAGAGACTTTCAGTATGAGAGGGGGTCCACGTACTGGCTATGACAAGGGAGAGACCACATTAAGGGGAAAGTAAGCAGCCTTGAGGAGCTCAGGGAGAGAGGCACTTACCTGACTGCCAGCCAGGAAACAGGGACCTCAGTCCTACAGCTACAAGTAATTGGGTTCTGCCAACAACTTGAACGATCTTGTAAGCCAGTTCTTCCCAGAGTCTGCAGAGCAGAGCTCAGACAGCTGGCACCTTGACCCCAGCCTTAATGAGATTCTACACAGAGAACTCTGCTGATCCTGCCTGAACTTCTGACCTGTAGAAACTGTGAGGTCTCGCATGAATGTTGTTTTAAGCTGTTAAATTTGTGGTAATTTTTGACAGCACAACAGCAAAAAATAGAGTCAGGAAAATTGTAACCAGAATATTCAAAGTAGAGGGAACTTCAGAGACCTTCTCTCCACTACTTCCCTAACCTAAAAAGGCCCCTCAACACTGGAAAAACAGTGTGAATCCTGAGCCACTGCATAACTTTAAAGAGCGTAAATTAAGCTGTACAAATATTGTCAACTACTGCTGCACAAGCTGACCTAACCTTGGTAAATGACCACGTCTCTTTGTTTTGACTCCCAGCAGGTAGCAAGCACCGCTGGGGCAGAGACACTGGGTCCTTTGTTCCCCATCACTCCCCAGTGCCAGGAACAGAGCTGGTACTCAGTGGGCATTTAATAAACGCTTACTGAATAAACAAACAAATGACTAGGTCTAGAATTACATCAGTCGGTGTTATAACAACAGTTATTCAACTGCTGGCAATTATTTATGCTTGAATTCATTAGAAAGATTATAAAAAGGAAATATTATAATGAACTTATTTAAATGTGGAAATGAGGTCAATTTGGCCAAATCTTCTACTCAAACTTCTTGAGTAATGGAGAGTAATAATAAGGATATTAATTATTAATTTTTTAAAAATGTTATTTTTGTTTACCCTCCCTAAAATTATACATAGGGAACTGGAGCCTAGTTAGGCTAAACATGTCACTATTAGCTAAATTGTACTGGTACTGACTACAAAATTTATGGTAATTCCTTAATAAAATAAGAATGCATCCATGTTTAAACTTTGAAATGTTGCTGCTAAATTAGCTGTGTGAAAAGAAAGCAAAAACAGACAAAAGCTAAGCTTCGGATTCACAGCTACTGAACTCTATTTCTTTCTATTTACTTAAGCAAAATCTCCCAAAACACTGTGCTACCTGTGATAACAGTGCACACTCTTTGGGTTGCAGATGGAAGTAAGTGTCCCTGGACCTTCGAGGAGTCCCATCCCACAGGGCACTGTTGTTTGACCCCAGCTAAATACAACACAAGGTAGAATATGAGGGGTGTTCTTGAGGAGGTAACAGGAAAGGAGAAGGGACAGAAACGGATTGAGAGTGTTGCTTTGTTTTGTTTTTGTAGCTGGAAGGTCAGGAAAGATTTTTTGAGAAAAGGGTTCCTTGAGACAGCATCATCTGGCAGCTGCATAGAATTTTCTCCAATTTTTTTTATAATACACAGAAGAGACAGCTTTTCTGAAACTTGGTTCTTGGGTTTTTGTCTCATCAATGGCCTGAACCCTGAGGAAGAAAAACTAGCTGAGGGACTGCTACATCTCAGAAATAACTTTCTTGTGTGCATGTTGCTTGGGGTGGAACCCAGGCCCTCACACATGCTGGTACTAGGCAAGTCCTCTGCTGCTGAGCTAATCCCCAGCCCTGCTTTGGAGAGAAGTACATATGAACTTCTGAGACTGAAAGTTGTACAGTACTTGGTTTGCGTTTTCCCAGGGTCGAAAATGCTTATTCCTTGCTCCTCAGCTGTTTCTTGAATACAGTGGTTGTTAATTCACCCTAGGGATAATGTAGAGGACTGGGCATTTTTAATACTAAAGGTGGAGCACTAATTTACTAAATAGCCATTTTTTATCTGAGAGGAATAAAAAGCTTCTTCACTCTCTTCCGTGGTTTGTAGTTTGTTCTCTCTAGTCCAGGGAATTAATCCCTAGACTCCTTGGCAATCTGGCAAGCTTGCTTCATATGTTATTTTTTAAACACGTGGAATATTTCTTCCAACTTAAATACAGAATTGATCAGAAGTCATGACAAAATATATAGAGAACATCTGAGAAGTAAGATATGCTTTTTAAAAGTTATTTTGTTATTCATCTGAACTCTAGCTGCGGTGAATAGTAATCTTGATTATAATGCCCTCTAGTGGCAGCAAGAGGTTATAAAGTACAAGAAACATTTTAGGTAGTCTTGCTCAACATTTATTGAGCATCTATTTTGCTTAGCACTGATGTTGACTCTGAGATAACAAAAATATAGTTGGATAAGTACATAGAAAAAAGAATAGTGAATTATCCCCTAGTGTGTCTGGCAAGGATTTCAAACACATTATGTTTGAATAGCACCTTGAAAATGCATAAGAATTTTTCATGAACGAGAGAGAGAGAGAGAGAGAGAGAGAGACAGAGAGAGAGAGAGAGAGCGCTAATGGGTGTGTGTTCTCCAAGATTAAAGAAGCCGTGTGAGTAAAGGAAGCTAGTCATTAAAATGCACGATGTGCTCAGGTGACAGCTGGGTGGCTTCCATGTGCAAGTCACAATGTGCATCACCTTAGTTTTGTCAGTCTGCTTCACTGTGTGCCCACGAGGCACCTCACAAACTTAATGCAGGTTGTACACCAGAAACTCCGAGACAAATGAAAGGAAGAGGTGTTTTTTCCATGGCCAGGATTTTGCTTCGTCTATCTCTATCATGATTATAGTAATACATATTCTGTGTAATAAAGAATATCATTCATATAATAGTACATACATCACTGTGCCCTTAATGAGAATCTAAAGCTACTTTGTTTTTGGTACTGGGAATTGAACTCAGGACCTTGCACTTGCCAGGCAGGTGCCGCTGAGCTACATCCCTGGCCCTTAATGATAATCTAAACTGCGGTTGTTGTCATGCACACTGCCGTGCTCATCCTCTCGTCTCTGGATATAGAACGCTGACTCTCTTTTACCAGTCCCTTTAAAAATTCCTGTTGGTTTTTAACTTGTGGAGGAAAAATCATAGCTTGAAAAACACATTTACTTAACTACCAAAATTTAGTGGACCCGACTGCAGTGTTTGCAAGTGTCTTTCCTTTTGGCTGTGAGGAAAGTGGACCCCCTTGTTGGCCTCTGGGACATCAGTGAGCTGTGTACACAGTCCCGGCGTATTCCCAGCTCAGCCACTGGCTGGCTGCATGCCTTAGGCAATTTCTCCAGTGCACATTTTTTTTTTCTTATGAATGTGACTTAGGATTGCTCTCCCTGCACAGGCAGCATCCTGTATGAAAGAAAACATGGGTTCTGGAGGCAAGCAGACCTGGAGGCGGGCAGACCTGGAGGCGGGCAGACCTGGGATCCAGTTCTGGTTTGCCGCCTACTGTGTGATACTGGCAAGTGTTCTGGCCTCTGGACGCAGTTTCTACATCCATTAAAAAGAAGGTATTAACACCTGTCCCCAGGACCATTAGCAGGATTAATACAAATACAAAAAGAGTAGAGAAAATGATCAGTAAAGATCAATTTCTTCCCCAATATCACTCATTCATCAAAATAAGCACAGGCAGTATCAAACTTCCACTTATGGGTATGATAAAACAAGTTTTATGCGTATTCCGTGTTGTTTAAATGACCTAATATTTAGAAAGGGTCTTAGTATCTCACGTATTTCGCTTCTATAAAGGGCCTTATTCAGCCTCCTATGCCTCATTGCACCCCCACAGAGCCCAGTGTTCCAGGTAGCTTCACATCTCTCCCCACTATTTACTAAGTGTCTACTTTGTGCCAAAGAAAATGCTGGACGTTTATTTGCTGCCCCCAGAGGCTTCCGGTTAGATAGGAAGGTGCAAATGGTAAAACAAGCTATGACTCAGCTTAATAAGTATGCAGGTAAAGGAAGGGTACAGGAGGGAGGGCACAGAAGCGGGGCGTCATTGCCCTGCACCCTTGGGTGGAGCGCGCTGTTAAACTGCCTCAAGCAGGATAAATAGGGAGATGAGAGGACAGGGGGAAGTGGGCGGGAGGAGAGGATGTGGAAGGAGTGGAGGGACTAGACTTCCAGGAGGAGGAAACACACATTATTGAGGGCAGAATACAAAAGTCCACGTTTGTGTCAGATGCATCCTCAAGGTCATAATATTTTGCTCACGTATTCTGTGTGTGGTGGACTTAGTCTTGTTACAGAAGTGCGGTTTGTATCCCAGAGCTTCTTAAATGAGCTA
>PVLD010027555.1:0-20593 GCA_004027595.1 Dinomys branickii | reverse complement strand
CAGCCCCTGCCCCCACAGCAAGCTCTGCCTCCAATGTTCTCCATGCAGCCCCTGTCCCCCCTTATTCCTGATCTGCCTCTGGAAGCTTGGCCAGCAACAGACAAGACCAAGCGGGAAGAAGTGGTGAGTATACCTTGAAACCACTAAAAGGCAAATCCTGGGGAACTGGTACAGCGGAATTGGATTTGTAGTTCTAAGTTCTCAAATAACTTGGGGCATACAGTTGCATAGCTACAAGCCCATGACTTTACTAGGTCCATGTATGTACTGTAATTTTATGTGATAAATGCATTTATCTACCTGGCTTTGTAATGAGACCAGTTTTGATGAGTGTGGGTTTGAAATTGACAATTGTTGAATTTCTCTCAAAATATATATTATAGAAACCCATTAACTTTGAGTAATAGTGAAAGAGAATGTCAATTTTTATATCCCAAAGATTGACTAGCTAGAGTAAACTCAAATTGCAGTGAAGATTTAAAAAGAGGAGTACTTTTGAGAGCGAAGGGGTACAAATAATTGAAAAACTGTAAAAGACAAATAGGAATTCTCTTTGCACACTTAAAGGAAGATTAGCTGTTTAAACTGATAGCCTAACTTGAAGCGAAGTAAAATAGACAGAATTTTAGATACTTTTTCTGTGCTGAGACTTTATAGATTAAGCTTTTAGCCAAGAAGTTATTGCAATTAAGAACTAAATCTTTCATTGTGGGAAGCCGTTCCAAACAAATGGAAGGTCAATAAAATGATCCTTATCCACATCTATAAATCCTGCATTTGAGGTAGTGTGATTCCAGTTCATAAGTGTTATGATGACTTTGTTACTGAAAAGCAGAAGAGATTTGCATATAACCAGGATGAGGAGCCAAGACACCTGGGTTCCAATTCTGGCTTTGCCCTCAAAGAGAAGATAGATTGTACAAACTGCTTAAAAGTGATGGATGTCCTCACTTTTTTAAAATAAGTGACTAACTCAGCTAATTTTAAAGCTTTTGCCCAACTATAGATGCTGTAGTTTCTTAGTAAAAAAATATAATACATTTCAGATATGGCTTCACAATTGTGAGCAATTTATAGAGAAAATGAGGTAGAAGTTTGAAAAACTGATCAGGATCAAATAATGTGGTGCCTATCATTGATTATTCTAGTGTAAGGTACATGTTCTCTGTTCCCATAGAAAATACATTATTTACTTCTTTATTAGTAATTAGCATTATGGACTTTCTAATGTACACTTACCTTCCCAGTGCAATTTATGCAAAGGTGACTTTGGACAAATAATTTGAACTCCTTAAAACTCAATTTTCTCTTGTTTAAAATTAGAGTATAACTTGATAGTTTCTTTGAGTTATTTTATGGAAAGTGAAATAAAGCGATGAGCTCAGAGCCTGGAAGGCAGGAAGTACTCAGTGAAAGGTAACAATTATTATTTTATTATTAAATAATACACTTATGTATCCTGAAGGTAGGGACCTGATATCTAATGAAAATGACCTAAGAAAGACACTCTAGAAATTATAGAGTTCAACTCAGTGGTTGTACATTGTTTTGACAAGACTGAAGCCACATGGGTTATTGTAAACAGTACTCACTAAGAATGTTTGTTAATTATTTTAATTGTTCCTTTTGCTATTTTTTTCAGGATTAAAAATCAGAAAATGAAAGAACTGAAGTAGATATTTCAGTTGCTTTTAGGAATGACACAAGAACACAATGATTTGTGCCTGCAATCATTTTATTTAGCAAGTTCTGTAACTAAAAATAAGTATCAATAGCAGACAATAAAATGTTTTAAAAATCATTCATGTCTTTGTGTTGAATTAAACTTAATTTTTTTTGTGGTACTGAGGATTGAACCCAGGGCCTTCGCACTGAGCTACATCCCCAGCCCTTTGTTTTTTTTTTTTTTTTTTTTTTTTGAGACAGGGTCTCGCTTAGTAGCTAAGTTGCCCAAGATGGGATCAAACTTGCGATTTCCCTGCCTCAGCCTCCCAGAGTGCTGGGATGACAGGCATGTACCACCATGCCTGGCTTAAAGTTAAATTTTCATGTCACTCTAGAGAGCATATTATAAATCAATATTCTTGAGTAAAGTAGGAATTATTTGTTTACACATACAAATTGACCATTTGGCAGGCAAATAAGGACTGTATCTCTTTTTAGAGAAACTTTTTATTATCTCAAAACTTTTTTAAAAATGGAAGTTTATACATCAGTTATAATAGTTGATAAAGTGAAAAATGATGAACATGTACAGTCACTGATCCTGAACCAAATGAAGGAAAGTTTAGAAGAAAAATTCTTTGTATTGAAAAAGATAAGCTTTAAAGCAATGTTTATGTTATAAAATCAATTAGGACTTGGCCTGTTGGCCTTATGCTTCACACCACATTAGTAATCAAAATTTGGTCTTTTGATCTCATCCTACAGAAAAATATTTAAATGAAATTATGTGATATGTATAATATACTGAATTTAAAATGACTGAAGTAATTAGTCTTCCTAAGAAAAAATTTAATAATGGAGCTTCAAATAGAAAACCACAGTGATTTTATATACAAGTCATTTCTTTCACTTCATAATCTTTAAGATGATAAATTTTACTGCATAGTCTTCAAAATGTTAACAGATGCATAAAATGGACTCAAAACAAGTTTTTTTCCCCACTCATATTTATATTTGAATCCTTTTTTCCTCCTACACCCACACAAAATTGTAAACAGTCTTTGCAGGGTTTATATTACACAGCACCCACAGTAACTTTATTCCAGTACCTTTATGATTAAGGCCCCTTAATCATTTTCTGGAATGAATAAACATAACTTTACTGGGAGGGTGCTGATATTCAAACAAAAAACTTGATTTTAAAGGACTTAGATTCAATAAAAAAAGAAGGCTTTTAATCAATTGGCCTGGGCCAATTTTAATCAATTGAGTAAATATTTGTCAAGTGCTCTCTAGGACAAGGCACTAGCACATTTCAACATGTGCTGGTAAAAACAGTAAGTCACCATTCTGACGGAATCTAGAATCTCCCAAAGTGATCAAACAAGATCACAAGGGAAGGACAAATTATGTTTATTTTATGGTAGAACTACAGTCAAGTTGCTCTGGCAAATAGGACCACCGTCATTAGCAAGCTGCCTAACAGCCTTCCTCATCAGTTCTTCCTTGTTGCCAGAGCGGGAATTAATCCCAGCATCTGGCCCTCCACGAGCTCAGGAGAGATGCTTCTCCTTCCCTGCCCAAGGTGGTGAATGTCCACGCTTCGGTGCCCGCTGTGGCATCAGTTACTAAAACTTTTTTGCTCTTACCAGTGATTGGTTTATGGATGGGTTGTGGTGAACCCTGGACACTGAGGACAAAGGCAAGTCTCCTGGGAGAGGAAGACCTTCTAGGGAAGTGTTCACCCTCTGTTTAAAAAAAACATAGATGCATGCTAGGAAATAGTGTAGTTCCATTACTGGATCTACTTGTTGGAAGGTGGTGCTCACAGCTGTGGCCATCATCTTGTGACCAGGAAGAGAAAGTGGAAAAATGAAAGGTCCCTAGGTTTTTGATCACTTCATTGTACCCCTGAATTAACTACTCCTGGGGCCAGCTACAGCTATTCTGCACTTTTAGAGAAGAGCAGGAGCTGTGGAATTAAACTGTGCAATTAGTACTTTTGTAGCCTCAGTCAAATTAGCAAACTCAAGCTCTTCATTACCTTAGGTATAAAAGTAAGAGTGGTGATACTCAGAGCTTGTTAGAACACATGAGAAGTGTATGTGAGAGATGTAGCACAGAACTGACATACAGGAAAGACCAACTAATGTTTACCTTCTTTCTTTTGTAGAAGTCACATATTCAGGCTATCAATATTGACAGGACTACATTAGTGAGTCTATATTTCATACTGCATTAGTGAGTTTATATGTTGGATAAAACTTAAATAAAATGCATTCTACTGTCTCTTTCTCTTAAGGTGCATACCCCTTTGAAGTGGTACCAGAATACAAGGCAGCAGGTATGTAGATATTTTGTTCTTTATTCTTTTATGACAGACAATAGGTATGTATTTAAATTCCCGTACTAACTGAAATATCATGTTTATTGCACATGCAGTTAGGGCTGATAGTGCTGAAATTCTAGTGGAGGTTGTTAAGTTCAATGAGCAGGGAGGCCATAGGCAAAATAAAATGTCTATGTGATAAACCTTTAAAAGGTGCAAGTCCGCATTCACTTTTCATATCGAATGAGTTTTTTATTTCAATAAATGCCTGTACTATTTATGACCTAAAATTCACAAATATCACCTTTGGGCTCTCCATAAGCGATAGGGTGCAGTTTTCTTTCCTGTGCTTACTTATATTAAGCTTGAATTGTATCAAAGAGGTCAACTTTAACAAATAACTATAACCAGAAAATGCTCACATTTCGCTTACTAGGAAAAGCAAAGGAAAACATGAGTTAACAAATCAATTTCCAGCATATATATTCAGACCTTTCTATCTTAATAGGATGCACTGAGGATGGAGTTTCCAAATATTATGTGGAAATTATCAAAGACAGTAATAATTGCGGCACTTTCCAAGTCAAAATTCAGATGTATAGAATAATAATGCAATAGAAAATTGCAAACAAGAGATGATTTTTAACTGGAAATTACCCTCTACACCTGCACTATCCAATATGGTAATCCCACGTGGCTATTTAAATTATCAACGGATTAATAGTGAGTAAAATGTAAAATTCAGTGTTTCAGTAACAGGTGACACATTTTAAGTGATCAAGAGCCACACTGTATTGGTGACGATCATGTTGGACAGCATAGCTGCAGGACTTTTCCATTACCACTGAGAGTAGAAAATTGTTCTATACACTACTTTCTGAGATAGAAGAAAAACTTCCATTAATTCAAAGATTTTAAACAAAAGACAAAGCAAAACACTTTCTGGATAAAACTGATAATCTTACATACTCACAAGTTATTTCTTAGCCTGTCAGTGATCCAGATTGATCCAGATATTACACGAAGATTTTTCTAAGAATGAGAGAAGTGTCATTCTTTTCCTCAGGCCAAACCATATACAGAAAAATGGTCTCAAATACATCAATTGCCTTGCCTATATTTGAACTGCTTTAGTACTAAAGGAATTTTTTTTTAATTTCAGACTGTAAACCAGCAATATCCGCACTGAAAGCAGAAGGCGAAGTCTGCCCTTGATCTAGAAATACAATGCAAATTATAGTTTAAGCTGAATAAAAGATAAAAATAAGAAAAACTATGTCTATCTTTGTGAGTTATTTACTGCCTATAAACATTAGAAAATATTTACATTCTCTTGCTTTGTGGTTCAAACTAACAGTATAGCATGAAACATGGGGACACACACACACACACACACACACACACACACACACACACTGGGTTTACCCATAGTAAAAAGACACATGTAGAGATATGTATGATTTGAGCAACTTAAAATTTAAACAAAGCCTCACTCCTCTCCAACCTTTTGGAAAATATATGCCTATGGTATGGATTATTGCTATGTAGGTACATTATGCTTGTTCCTATAAAAAATTCTAACAAACAGAATGGTCAAGTTGCTTCTTTCGTTTACAACCATTGTCAAGTTTACTCCTCCTTTTTCGTAACACGACACAAAATGAAAATCTAGACTTTTTCCCTAAATCTGAAATTTTCCCCTTGGAAGTGAGCAATAGCAGAAAATACGACTGAGTTTAAATCCAAGACTGAGAAAATAATATATCAGATAATTCTGTTGACTTAAAAAACAATGTGAAATTCTACTGTGTATAGTTAAATTGGGGGATCACAAGAGAAAAACAATACCAACCAATTTTCTACATTTCTGGGGCATAGCAGGATCCAGTAGCATTTCACATTGCCTTGAGTAAACACTCATCAACCTATACTGTTTATGAAATTCTTATTAGTTGGAGTTTTCACTTATTTTTGTGATTTGGCTCCTGATTCCTTTTCTTGCCACTTGTTCTAGAGCCTTATCAGTAGCGGTCGTTGGTTAACATTTATCTATTAAAAATACTTGCCTTCTGTGAGAAGTCCATGTTAGCTTCCTATGAAACATCTAACCCTTCTAGAAGATAAATAATACCTGAAGTAGATTGCAGTGGGAGTGGTAAGGGGTGAAGAAGCTGAAGACAAAAGTGCAGTCATTTGCGTTCCAAGACATTTACCTCAATAAATCGCATTCAATTGCTTTATCAGAAAACCTAAATCAACAAAGCCACCGTATAAATATCATTGTCCCATGGTCAACAGAAAACAACCCAAGGTGAATATTTGTTTTCTTACTATTAAATAGTTTCCAATAACATTGAATTACATCATTTGCTCAGAACATCCAAATCTTGTTTTCCTCCACCAAGCATTTTTCGTGCTTCATATTTAGTTGCAGGATGAGGGAGCTCTGGGACCAGTTAAGTGTCCACCCAAGTGAAAAGATAGTTTCCAGTGTCATGGGTGTAGCTGGGGGTGGATAAGCCTATTTTACAACCAGAGTGCTGTGTCCAAAACCACGACAATAGACTATTTGCTGTAGAAACTTGGACGAAGTACTTAGCCACTCTCTGCCTCAGTTTCCTCAATGTCCTGAGGTCTTTCTCTGAGTCTTTTCATGTTAATAATCCCCAGGTTCAATCCTTGCTAGCTATAGTTCTTACATTCCCCAAAGGGGCCTTCTTCTGATTCTGCAGGCCCCAAAGAGAACACTTCACAGTTGGAAGCAGAGGTCTCATGGAATTTTGGACACCACATGGAAGTTTTCCAGCCAAAGGTTCCAAGGTTGATATATCTGCCATTTATCAATATGTAATCTCCCTTACTGAATGTGAGACTATATGATCCTCAATTTCTTCTGCCAGACATCCTCAGGTGTTGTTCTTTGTCACCCACCCCCAGTCCAGTCCTCACTCTCCATTTCCCTCCTGAGAATAAAGAGGAATTAGTCCAGCAGGTGTATATACTGGTAAAACAAAGTATAGAGGAAGCCAAGCCATGAGACTGATCCTCTTCTTTCACCTTATTTCTAAGATAGGACCTTTTTGCAGCACCTTCTAATACACACCCATCTGGCAATGGTTCCAGTTCAGCTAATTCTACTTCAAGAATTTCTTTGTCATACTGTTCCTAGCTAGAGGAGTGGTTCTTAGCCAGGGATAGCTATGTCTCCGGGGGACATCTGAAAATATCTGGAGTCAGAAAGGGAGGAGGTAGCACAGTGTTCCTGGTATCTTCTGGGTGGAGGAGTTCACAGTGGTTTACAGAAGAGCTCAATGACAAGAAATGAGCTGGACTAGAATGTCAACACTTGCAAGGTTGAGAAACTCTACCTGGAAAACAATGTCAACTCTGAGTCATGATGTGTGTCCAGAAGTCAATGCACAGAAGGTTTTAGAACAAATCTACAAGTTTGTGTGTACTTTTTTACATCACTGGAAAGAAAACCAAGAGCTCAATTCTTTAAGCTGACAAACTTGCGATGGGGTCACATATAATAGGCTTTCATTTTCTCCACCTCCTGCATTGGAAAAACTCCAAATAACTTGTGGAGTGGCCTAAATGGCAAAGAAAATTTGCAAGATCAAAAGAGAACTGCCCCAGGATTAAGTTGGCTATTTCTAAATCAAAATTATCCTGCACAAGTTAGGATAGTTCTTTGCTTTTTCAGAAGTTACTAAAAAGTGAATGTGTTATTCGTTACTTGAGAGGTTACTTAAAAGTGATTTTCTTAGCAATTAAGGGAAGAAAAATAGCCAGATTATTAGCCACCAGTATACATACTAACTTAAAACTCATTTAGTTTGGGAGAATTCTGTTTTGAGATTTTCTTCAACGTGTAATAAGAAATGAGTAGTTTGAGACCCAGAGTGGGCAGAAATTTAAGATATATAAATTCTCCTAATTTTCAGAACCACCATTCTCCAAAAGTATAATTTGATGATTATAAGAAAGTTTTTGTCATAAAAGTATTAAATAAAGAAGCCCTACAGCCATGAAGAATAGAAAGCAACATATTCTAAGGAGAGGAGGCCCACATTGTTTGGGCATGAGCCTTGGGTGACCTGGACTATCTGAAGGACCCAGGACATGAAGTATCCCGCATGTCCAAATATTGTACAAAATTCAAGACACTCCTCAAAGGGAATGCAATCTTCTCCCTCCTTCCCTCCAAGTACTGCACATCAGGAGAACAACCTCAATGAGCATCATGTGAATGCATCCTCTTCTAGGGATCTTGTCTCACTAGTCATTGTGGGCTGGAGTGTTCAGGCAGAATTTACGATATGTTGGTCATATTTCTCTTCCAAGCAACTACACATTTTTGCTATGGTCTTTTCACTAGCTAATAAGCTGCTTGAGGTAGATTTAGAAAAATACTTGGAAATTGGTCAGGGTGCTTAATATCTGCTCAGTGAACCATATGAATATTAGAAGTTCTAGATACTATAATATGAAAAGGTAATGGTGAACATTTAAAAAGATAAAATTGAACTGAGCTGTTATATTACAGACACTCTTCTAAGGCCATGGGATATATTAGTTCATTTAACTCTGAAATTACAGAAGCATTGTCTTCATTCACAACTTACACATACGGAGTTGTCTAAACTTTAACTTTCAACAAGAAATTAAGAACTCTTTAAAACAGATACACACAGTCTGTCTCATTTTTGATGAGTACTATTTAAAAGACAAACTAATTTATCATCTGCCTGTAGGAGTTTAATTAGTATAACCTATACCTGTTTCTAATGTGAATGTGAATTTAACTTGATCAGAATCTTGAAGCTAGTCTCCTGTCCTTAATTTTTCTCACCAATTTGACTTCCCAAGAATGAGCTAATGACCTAATCATAAAGCAAACTAAAGAACCCACAACACAATCCCTGCTCTGCAGTTACTTGAGGAAAGTAGTCTCTGCTGGTAAATCACCACAGAAGTGGAGGAAACCTCCACACATCTTGGCAAATGGTATCACCACAATTGGCCAGTGTTGTCATGGCACTTAGGGGAGGACCGTCTATTCTAGAAGTGGGGATACACTTGAGCATGGACAGTCCTCATACCTTCCCTGGTTCCAAAGGATGGACTGAAACAAATAATTACATATGCAGTGCTCATAAGAACTGTAAGATACTTTCTTTCATTGATTAGGTCAGAGAAAGCTACAGTGTGACAGAATGATGTATTTTTGAAAACCCAGGTCTTGTCCTTCCCCAATGTTCTTTCCCAGATACCTCCTGAAGACATGTGCAATGCATGCACACAATGTTATTAAGTGATATTCTGAAATTCACCAGGATATCCAGAATAAAAAAGGCAGCTGATATATTCCTAGCATGACAATGAATCAGAACTAATTGGCTTACATACTATCTCAAACTGGTATTTAATGTCCAGATTAAAATATATGAAAAGGTTTAAGTATCTCAATAGCTTCCTGTAGTGTGGCCCTCACAAATGTTAGCTATCAAGGAAGTGGTCCAAACTGGCTCCTTCCACAGAGTTCTGACTGGAGAAGGAAATATTTGCAAATTTGTACAGCTGCATGCAATGACAAATTCAGGCTCTGCAGGTTCACAAAATGCCATTTTCTGCTTCTGATGAGGAACTTGGCCTCAATTTGGTTTCCACAAATGATTTTTCTTAATTTGAAAATAGGTACAACACAGAACTTCAAAATCTATTTCTTTTGAAACACATTTGCCAATTTTAAAGTAGCTATTAAATATTGCTAAAATGCACAATTCCCATCATCAAGATTCACTGTTGGAAAGTAAAGAGATGTACTAACTTTGTGGGTTTTCCCTCCCATTCAGTTAGGAAAAAAATGTCCCAATATATAACAAAAGATATTCAGGAACCTGCAATCCCTACAGCCTGAGTTTCAGTTGATATTTGCTATTATTGTAGGCAGTCGGAATCACAATATAAAGTCCTTCCTTACAAAATGGAACCACCCAACAGGTTGCACATGATCATAATACAAGCACAGCAAATTTTCTTCAGAAATATCTTGTTTTATAAGAAATTAAATAATTCACATATATTTTAATTACCTTATGCATATAGTGACATGCACATGACAGAGCGAGGAAGAAATATACAAATTTGTGGAAATGAAACGGGCACATAGTTTACAATAATAGCCAATCTGTAGAAAAGCTAGTGATTCTATTTTGCTAGTGTTAAAGAAAATTCACCACATAAACTAACATTTGTTGTTTTAGGAAGAATTTAAAGAAAATTTTACTTGCATCTATAAGAAACCAGCAAACATCTAAGCTCTATGAACATTTTGATAATATTCTAAGCTAATAATAAAAGGTGAATATTGAGATTTTCTTGTATGAAAACATAAAAACATAAGAATCATAATAAATACTAGTAATTGTATTAGAGGCTGCCTTTCTCAAATACAACCAGTAAAACTATGATTTTCTGAAGCAACCAACTGTCTTGCCTTCTTGTGTCTGTATCAGTATATTATGAAATATCAAGCTGTCATAAACTTAGTAGCTTCTGTGGCCATATGTGTTCTTGTCAGCAGTTGTTAGTAATTAGGTAGCACCCAAAGACTGAGGCCTAAAAAGAGAATCAATAGCAAGGATCCTTATGCCACTTCTGTTATGGACATGCCAGGTGACTCTGCCAAAGCCTGATCCACTCTGACCCTCTGTCCCTTTATCTGGATAACCAAAACACTGTACTAGAAGAAAACTGGGCCTATGGAACAGTCACATTAAAAGCCTAATAAGCATTTTAAAGCCAAATTTCATCAAGTTGCAAATACTAAGAAAATAACCAAAGGAAAGGTGCAAAAGAAATGACCAGGTTCATACTAAGATTTGCTTTAAGTTTTCCATAAAAAGTATGAGACTCTTGGCAATGACACACTACATTCCAGTCAGCCTGGCTCCAAGGCTCCAAATCTTTTCCTAAAGCAACAGGCAGAGACATCTCAACTGTCATCTGAACCCTCCTAACTGGAACTTAAAAGAGACTCAAGTTCTAGGGGAGAATCTTTCCAGTGCTATTGTATCCCTTCTTTCCTGCTGTGTCCCCTTCCCCAGTCCTGCCCTCGGATCATTATCCTCCAAAGCCTGGTCTGGGTCCTGCTTTGCTTCTAGCAAGACACATGTTATCCAGAGCCAGGAATATGTGCACCATGTGTTCTTACCTCTCCAGGGTCCTTACACCTCAGCAGTAGCAGTAACTCCAGGCAGAACTGGCCCCCCATGTTCCCCGCACAGAGCCTTGTCCAATATGGGAACACAGAAGGAATCAGAAGGCAGAGACACTGCTCAGCACCAGAGGAGTTGGCCAGGCAGGCTCCCTGGCTGGCTGGAATGCACAGTGAGAGGCCCTGGGAAGGAGGAGTCCTTGGGTCACTGTGATCCTCTGAGTCAGACACCCAGGGGAGCTCTTGCTCTGAAAGGCCTTCGTGGGCACAGGATGCCAAAAGCCCAGTTGCACTCACTAGGGGTAAATGTCCGAAAGTTAAAACATTGAGGTGAATGGTTACATAGACCTATGCCAGTTGATAATAAATGGTAGAAAGAAAATATGAATGCTGAAGGAACAAATCATCAATTGAAATGCTAACACACAGATCTGATGATGGAATAGTATCCAGAATGTATTTTTAAAAATCATGCAACTCAATAATAAAAAGGCAAATAACTCAGTTAAAACCTGGGAAAAGAACTTCAATAGGCCATTCTCTGAAAATGATATAAATGGCTAAAAAGCACATGAAAAGACTTTTGACATCACTAGGTACCAGAGAAATGCAAACCAAATTCACAGTGAGATATACATTACATGCACTAGGATAGGTTTTAAAAAGTGTTGGTAAGGATGTGGAACCCTCATACATTGCTGATGAGAATGTAAAATGCTTTGGAAAGTAATTTGGCAGTTCCTCAAAATGTTAAACAGTGAGTTACATGTAGTTCAGCCATTTGACTCCTAGTTATATACCCAAAAGAACTAAAAACATATGTATACACAGAAACTTGTGTGTGAGTGCCCACAGAAGCATTATTTATAAGACCTCAAAGTGGAAATGACCCAAATATTCATCTATTGATAAATGGATCAACAAAATGCAGTATATCCACACAATGCAATTTTATGTGGCCAAAAGAAGGAATGAAGTACAGACATCAGCCACAACATGGATGAACCTTGAGAACAGTATGCCCAGTGAAAGAAGCCCAACTCAAAGGGCTACATATTATATCATTCCCTAAGAAATGTCTACAGCAGGCAACTCTAGAGTGACAGATCAGTGTTTGGCAGGGACTCGAGGTGGTGGGGAGTGTGAAGAACAGAGAAGGCTGAGGTCTGCAGCTTTCTTTCAGGGCCGATGAAACTGCTTCCCAGTTGATTGTGATAATGGCTGCACAACTCTGTGAATATGTCATTAAGTTTTACACTTCAAATAGATGAATTCTCTGCTACATGAATTTTACTTTGATAAAAGTGTTCTGTTAAAAAAGTGAATGCAGATTCTTATTCTCTTGCAACAACCTTGCTCTAATGACCCTGGGCTCTTCTGAAGTCATCATTCGTACTGCAAGTTTACCTATGTGGTGTGGCAGGGGCCACAGTGAGAGCAGGCTTCCTTCTGGGTATGGCGCTATAGTCACGAGCCCCTAGCACCTTGGCACTCTGACTCAACTTGGTTCCTAGGCCATTCACGGCAGCATCCTGCTCCAGCTGCATGGTGCAGCCATGCTTTTCCGGGGTCCTCTGTCCTCAGGCGTGGGCTCCCTTCTGTGCATGCTCATAGCTCCACTTATGAGAGAGCAATTTGAATTTGACCACTGCTGTTGTATCTTATGTGACTGTCATCTTCAAATAGATTGAACGCCATTTAAGCATAGTGAACCCTCCCAGCTCAGTGTATTTCCCCTAGCTGATATTCACACTGCATTCTTGTTCAACTCTGCATTTTTTGGCAGGGAAAGAATCCACTTTTTCAAACATTTTAAAATTAGAGTATTGCCTCCAGGGCCCACTGTGCAGTTTTACTATTATAAGTAAAATGAAATTAGTAGGAGATGAGAATGAAGAAGTCCAATGAAGATAATGCTGCAGTGATTTTGAGTTAAAGGAAAATGCAACATTCTTACATAATTTACCATCCAGTAAAAGAGCTAAATTATAGTTAGTGACATCTTTTAATTATCAATTTTCATTATTGTTATTTGATTATGTGGTACTAGGGACTGAAACCAGAGCCTTTACACTGAACTATACACTTTGACACAGTGTGTGTCTCTAAGATACTAAGTTTTCCAGGCAGAAACTGAATTTGCATCCTTCTGTACGGTCTTCAGAATATTGTGATTACAGATTTGTGCCACCACACCAGGTTTTTGCATCATCATCGTCATCACCATCATCACTTGTGTATTTTTATGTCCTTTATCTCTCCAGTTCCTTAAGCACAAGGGATAAATGCAATACTTAAGGTTTATTTAAATCAGTGCATTCTGCTAACCGGACTAAAATCTCAAAAGAAAGTTGTCCCTGTTAGCTGCAATGCATAGCTGCTGGAATTTATCATATTTTGGAACACATGGAACTTTTGCCTGTCTTGGATTTGTCTTTAAAAATTTTAACCATTATAACTATCTTTGAAAGTTGATGCATGGCCTTCTTAATGATGTTGATGGAAGTGTGAAGGAACAGGCTTCCTGATGAAGGTGAAGGAAGGTTACAAACCAAAATTTCCCCTGCTCTGTTCCTTCTGTACTGAGGTGTTCATACAGGCTTCTTCTCAAATATGGTCCAATGCTGCGAGTAGCAGATGTCAAATAATAAAACTCAGAGGCACATGCAAACTTACTTTTTAAGGAAAAAAGTGGGGGAAAATCAAAGGGTTTTAACAATTTTATTCACTGGCTTACATTCAGGGACTGAAAATTTGGCCACTACTTGGGTTTGCAAATTTCTATGGAAAATGAACTGTGTTTGGCAAGCTCCGTGAAATATGAGGCTGATAAAAAAATGTTTCATGCTTTCTCAAGACCTTATGCCACTAACTGTGTGGGATTAGAACTACTCTTCAAATGTCAATTTAAACACTAAATAAATAGTTTTCTATACCTATATGAATTAATATAATTCTATTGATTTCAAAGCATAACTTGAACTAAAGTTTGAGTTTTGATTAAAGGCAGACAACAGGATCCTCAGATTTAGCAAGTTGAATTAAAGAGAGTTCTGTTTCAAACTCAGAAATGTTAATGGAATACTTTGTTTTACACTATTGAGAACCGACTAGAAATTCAATTGATACTACAGTGTTAGGAAGTAGATATTGAACTCAAAAAAGAGATTAGAACAAAAGAGATAAAAATATTATGGTAATAGTGCATGCAATTATATAAAAGAACATAGTGGTGAATTCCATCACAAAGTTCATGACTCTCAAATATTATCTATAAACCAGTCATCTTTAAATTTTATGATCAGCTATCCAACTGCCTTCTTGACCCTTGCACCTGGTATCTCAAAGTAGTAGCAAACTTCACTTATTCAGTACTGAAGTTATAACTCTCCATTCTGGCAGATGCCTTTGTACCACAGCCTCCCACATCTCAAGAAGTGTTTCTGAAACATTTATCACAGTACCTAGTGTGCAGCAAACACTCAGTAAATGTTGTTATTGATGATGATATTGATCAAAGATGAATATGATAACTTTTATTCACTCAGTTGAGCCAGAAAATAAATGATATTTCTGTATTCTTTTCTTGACCTGGAGTTCTATATCTAACCTATTACCAAGTTCTCTCAAGTCTGCCTCCAAAACAGATCAGGAAACTGATCCCTCTCCATCTTCACTTTCATAAACCCACCTGCAGCCTCCATCAATTTTCCCCCTTAATAAATTTAATAACCTAAAAGCCAGTCTTGCCATTCACTCCTTCCTTGGCTAACTAATTGTTCATAGGGAAAATCAGAAGCATCTTGTTAAACGCAAATACTCATTTTCAGATGTATATAGTGTATACAATGTATTTATTAAGTCTACTAACCCATTGTATGAGGCAAGTGCTGTTTTTATCTCCATCGTACAGGTAAGGAACTCAGTAAAGAGAGGTTAGAACATGTCTGAGACTGCTCTGCCTCTAACAGGCAAAGCCAAAATTCACACCTGAGCAATCTGGCTCCCAAGCTGTGTGTATAACTGCTACACAAAGGATCGTGTCATTCCCAAGTTATAAAAGAATAATACAGAGGCAAGCAAAGCTCTCAATGGGCTTCCATTATGCTTAGAATAAAATCCATCCATGTAAGACTTCCCTGTGTCAAAGTGTCTGCTCATTTTCCTCAGCCTTCCCTCTCATACCACTCTGTCCTTCTGTTCCCCAAACATGAACAAGCCAAGCTCAGCCATGCTTTGGCTTTTTCCAGGGCTGATTTCCCTGCTTGAGTTTTCCCATGGCGGACTCCTCTTTCTTTGGCTCTCTGGTTCAATCTCATTGGCTCAGGAAAGCATTCCCTGACCTCCCGAATTGGAAGTCAATGCGCCCTGACTTCCTGATCTCAAAACCCTACTAGTTTTCTTATCACTTATCTCAACTTGCAATTGCTTTATACGTTTATACATTTGTCTACTGATTGTCTTTCCCACTGGTATGGGAACTTCACAGTGATTGTTTATCATCGTGTTTCTGTAATCTAGCATCCTGCTTTGGGGACAGTAGGTTCTGGCAAATTTGATAAATAATTGAATGAAGATAAGAATGCTTTAGTGATAAGAAACCTCCACCTACATTTTAGATCTTCCAAGGATGAGTGCAGGATTAATTTCCAATTCACTTATGGGTGCTTTTTATCAAAAGTGAAGTCTTGTAGCTCTGAGCACTTAATTCCTATAGCCCATTACTTTGTCCTCTCAAGAATCTTGAATTTTGATATGATTTAGCAATAATTTAGAAGTTGCTTGTTTGGCTGTGATTTTTAAGTAACCCTTGTACATGTTTAGGAATACCTGCTAAAGGAACATAAATGTACTTTATAAACTGATTTTACATGTGATAAGATTTTTTAAAATACTAATTAATGAAATTGGTACATGCTGTTTTTAGATATACAGGTTATATAATTATCTTGGGAGGTAAAGGTTTTCTTTTCAGTTTACATATATTTGTGTGGGATCCCAGAGATCTTGTGGATACTGAGTTCCTCAGTTACATTATGGTGTGGAATGGCTGCAATGGACCAGCTGGAATGCAGTCCTAAATCAACCACAGGAGGGTTCCTAGGGAATTTTAAGAAGCTTTATGCAATATACCACTTGAAGACTTGTTTCTTTATCTAGGTTTGCATAGGTTGTATTAGAAAAACATATGATGGATATCTAATATCCATTTTTAAAATTTGTTGTTTAATTCTGAGAAATCTAACGTAGTGTTTCGAATGAAGGAAAAACACATAATATTAGTTTACATTAAGGTGATTGGGTTCAGAAGAACAAATTATTGCTAATCTTTTTGGTGAAAGCAATCCTGCCTGATAAACATCTTTTGTTTGCCTGCCTGTCCACATGAGGAGAAAAGGACAGGAATTTCTCACATTTGAGGGGCAGGAGAAATCATTTGGTCAAATAGAAAGAAAAGGCAAGTAAGTGCCTGGCCAGTAACTTGGTTATTTCTTAGGCTGGAAATAGATAAGGTTAAGAAAATTAAAATTGAAAGCAAGAAGGGCTTCTTGGTTTCCTCAAAAGACAAAAGTAGCCATTTTTTCTCTCTTTTAGGTAAAGTTAATCAAGTTCTGGAATATGAAAAGAAAGTTTAAGGCAAAAGCAAAAACAAAACAACAGCAACCAGGTTTCTGATATCAGTGACCAAGTGCATCAGTAAGCCACGCCCCTCTCCTCAGAGCAGGGGTATCGTTGAGTAGTCGCTCACAAGGGCTCCCTTGCTCCCCATCTCACTCCTGTTTCCCTCATCCTTCTTGAAACCTGACTTTCATGCTGAGCCACTAATATGTGCCTGAGGCTTTTTTCTCTGCTTGCTCAGTGTTCCTCACTTCACATGGCCCCTCAGGACCCTCTATGTTGCCCCTTTGCTTTGTAAGCCAATTGTGACCTTTTAGCAGATCGCAGGCTTTCCATTGCCTGACCCCTAACTCACTCCTCCAGACCTTTCTCTCGCGCTTTCTCCCAGAAATCCTTGCATTCTAGGCAAACAGAACTGCTCACTCCCATAGTTTGAGGATTCTGTCTTCACTTTCTTCATTTTCCAACTGTATTTCTTTATTTGATAGCAAACAGTACTCACTATGCCCTAGATCCCACTCCTTTGTGCCTACTCAAGAACAGCACTCCAGTTACTCTCTTGTGGATCATCCACTTTCTCATTTCTCTTTTGTGAACTACTCCAATCAAAGTGTGCCTCCAACACTCACCAGTACCACTCTTGTTAAGTTACCACTAACCTCTACATTGCTAACTTCTCTCATCAATCCTCAGGTTTCACCTACTAGGGATAATTACATATTTTTTCCAAATTGAAACACTTTTAAGAGTAAAAATGGGTGCTATTATTAATTATGCATTATCTAGAACTGTATATGGTAAAGTGATATTTTCTCTCTCCTACCTACTGAAAGCATCACTTCTATTGTCCACTCCTTTTGAAACATTACCCCTACTTGGCTTGGTGGATGGCACAGTCTCTTGGGCATTTCCCTACTCCATTAGCCATTGGTTCTCAATCTCCTATACTCTTCTTCCAGCCTCTGAATGTAATACAGTGTTGGAATTTCCATAGTTCTGTCCTTGAATCTCCATTTTTCATCCTCAATCATTCTGCTCATACTTTAAACTAATCTTACTACTTTAAATGACATTCATGCATTGATAGTTCCCTAATTTAGATCTCCAACCAGGGCATTTTCATGAAATCTTTGAGTTCTTCACTTTTTTCCCAACCTGTTCCTCTCTGGTATAACCTATCTAAGAGACAGCAAAATCTTTAACATATTCCATAGCCAATGTGTCAGCAAATTCCATTTATTTACTTTCAAAACATGCCCTATACCAGTCAGGGACAAGGCAGATGACAGTGCTTTGTTCATCCTAGCTTGATACCTGGATTAGGGGCCAAAGCTGTTTCATGCCTAGGGCACATTAAAAAAAAAAAAATCAGAAACTTGTCCAACTCTGACTTCTTACCGTTTCCATTGGTTCCACCCTGATCCAAGCCAATATCATCTTTCATCCAGATTAGTAATAAAATAACTGAGTAACTCATTAAAAAGAGAGATTTTGTAAACTCCTCTGCTAAAAGTAGTCCTTTTTCCTGGTTTAAGATGATTTTCTTTGAGAAAAATCTGTCAGTAAGCTACTGCCCATCATATTGTTTTTTAGAAAGGAATTGGTCCAGGTAACTCAGAAAACATGCAGGAAGAGAAGAGCTATGCAATGCCCACAGTAAGGGTATAGTGATTACATTCCTTTTGTTGGTATAGGCACATAACACATCATAATTCTTTTATATCTCCTTCACCTCCTCTCCTTCCTCCTTCCTTCCATCTCTCCATCACCTTCTCATCACAACATTCCCAACAATGTCTCAATTTCCCTCTCTTGCTCATAACAAAATAATCCTATTATATGACGTGCATTTATTATTTTTGTTCACAGTGTATAGAGCAGCCATTCCCCAGGCATTTTGGAGCTGAGTAAGCAGATCTCAATCACATCACTTTTTCTGCCTGTCACTAATCTCAACACCCAGATCTAATTCTTTCAGACTTTCTTGAACTCATTTGTCATCAGTTGTAAAAAAGAAAATTGTTGAGAGCTTCTGGAAAGTGTTGCCTTGAACATAAACAAGAGACACAGAAAAGGATACTTTTCTTGATCCATACCAGTGCTTTTCAATCTCAGCATTATAAACATTTTGGATTTGATCATTTTGTGTTTTGGGTGGCTGCCCTGTGCATTACGGGTGTTTAGCAGCATCCCTGGCCTCTACCCATCAGATGACACTGGTCTCTCTCTAGTCATGACAACCAAAAATATCCACAGTCATTTGCCAGTAATCCTCGGGTAGTGGCAGAGGGCTTCATCTACTGTGAATCGCTGACTGGCCTAAACAGTCATACTCATTCCGAAACTGCCATAGGTTCTCTTGTTACCAGGCTAGAGATGACACATAGATCATGATGTGAAAAGAATTACAAGAAAAAGATATATGGTCACTGGATGTAACCCCCGATACTTGTGCATTTTCAGTGACATGCACTGTAAAACTTCTTATTCAATCTAGGTTAAATAGGACTTGCTGTTATCATTAGCCAGAGGCAGCAAAGTGATCTGGGAGCCACCATCACAACTCAGAGCATGTTGCTTTATTTCAAACTGTACTGTGGATTAGAGAACCTCCCCAGGCTCCATCTTAGATTGATTCCATGGGCACAGTTTTACAGGGAGGATGCAAAGTAAAATGGCTCATGTTTCAATTGGATAATTATTGTTCATATACTCTTGTTACGGAATTGTAGAATTTTAGTATAGGAAAACTTTCTGTGGAAGTAGACTTAAGCTAAAATTAATTTCTATGTTTATCCTAAAAGAAAAAGGCCTTCAAAAGAGAATTAACACTTATGCTTCCAAATATTAGGAAAAGTGCTATTATCCAGTCCAAAATACTCCCTCAACAAAAGTCACCATAATTTTGTGTAAAAAAGCAAAAGGGAATATTTTCTTATAGCCACACACTCTTAAATACTATCTCCTACCTAAATGGTACTTCTAAGCGGTTTTAATGTCTAAATGAATGGTCTGTTTACAGCAGATTTCCTCTCCTTTCCAAGGGCAAATTTGACCTTTAATTTTGCCATCACTGTTTTCAGTGTGAAAGCTGGTGAAAAAATAGAACTGGTATAATTGGTGCACTATTAAATTCAGGGTATCCTGAGAAGAGAGAGTATACAAAATTATAATGCATTTCTTTTATTGTATTCATTGTTTCATATATACTAATTCATATTATATTTGATTAGTTTAAGAATATTGAAACTTATAATTAAAAAGCAGAAACACATAAAAAGCAAAATAATTTATATGAAACTTATCCATAATCCCAGAGTCAATCATCGATTATGCCTTAGTGACTACTCTTCCAAATATTTTTCTTGCATATTGAGAATTTTTCTCAAATACTATCATTATTTTGCAATGTATCATATTATACTAAATTTTAAATGCCCCCTTTATCAGAAATGTAGTGGTTTGTAATTCATTTCCATTGTAAATAGCACTACATATGAATGGTTGATTGCAAATAAATTAAACATGCCTAGAAACAAAAATCTGAGGGGAAGACACAAACACAAGACTTCCAAAAATGGACCAAAATTTAGGATATTACTAGCTTCAGAGTCTTTTTCGCATTGAAGTCTAGGTCAAATCAGCAAAGAAACCTGACCCACCAGCGCATAGAACCAGAGCAGAAAGTAGCCCTGACCAGGTCAAAGGGAAGAGAGACGCAAACCAGTACTGAGGTGAGGAATCAACTGTGAGCAGAA
>PVLD010027554.1:0-20596 GCA_004027595.1 Dinomys branickii | reverse complement strand
AAAAAAAAAAAAAAAAAAAAAAAGACCAGCCTGGGCTACAAAGCGAGCTCAAGGCCAGCCTGAACTGCATAGTGAGACCCTGTCTCAAAAAGACAAAACAAAAAAATTAATATCATAGTAACAGTCAATTAAAAATATCTTTTGTTGTAAAGAATGGCTATGATTTACCTAATCTGCTAATGGGTTATTTACACACCCTAATGCTAATAATATTAAAAGATGCTTCTTTGTCATGGATAAACATTTATTTTACTAGTCAATCTTTGCTTAAATTAGATGCCTAAAAGTGTAGTTTTTAAAAAATATCATTTTAGATTTTTTTTATTAGTACATGTTTGCTGCACGTGAAGCCGACACTCACCTTGGGGAGTAGGTAGATGCACATAACACAGCTTGTCTTGTTTTAAATCCTCCTTCTCTTACCACCACCTCCCTCGCTCCACCCCTTAGCCCCCTTCCCTAGTTGTCGCCATTGTTGTTGTGATTCTTATTCTGAGAGCTCACATATAGTATCTATATTCACCGTGATCATCCGGTTCCTGTGCACAGCATACCCTAATTCTCCTCACTTCTCCCTTCCCTCCCACTGCCCCTTCTGTCTCCAGACCCATAGCCCATTTGCACATCTACCCCCTTGCTTATTTCTTATTCATCCTTTATTTTGTTTTTTGTTTGTACTCTGTCTTTCTCATATGAGAGATATTATACCGTATCTAAGCTTGTGTGCTTAAATGCAAAACAATAGGAGTTAACAAAGGTTGCTACATTACGTACTGTTATCTTCAGTTCAGTTGCTCAGTCCACTAGAGGTAAGAATGTAAGATTATCCCTTTCAGCTTCCCCGAAGGGTTTGAGGAGCTTGGTGATATAATATCCTTAAAGGTTAAAAAAATTCTTCAAGTGTTGTGCAATTTGGCAGTGAATGCATGAGGTCCTGGGGTTTTTGTAGTTGCTGAATTTTTTATTACTGTCTCAATTCCACTGCTTGTTATTGGGCTGTTCAGCATTTTTGTGTCTTCTTGGGTTAGCTTTGGTGATTTGTATGAGCCTAAGAATCTGTTTTCTTGAGATTTTCCAATTTGTTGAAATACAATTTTTTTCAGTCATTACTATCTGCTGGAGTTTGACAATACTGTTGCAATTTTGCCTTTCTCATTTCTAATCGCATTGATATGCATCTTTTCCCTCCTTCTCTTGGTAAGTCTGGCCAAGGGTTTATGTACAGGTTTTGCTTATTCTTGAAAGAACCAGATCTTCGATTCACTAATTCTTTGGATGTATTTTAGTTTTGATTGCATTGATTCCTATTCTAAGCTTTATGATTTCCCTCCTTAATTTTAATCTGGGGTTTGTATTGCTGTTTCTCAAGTATTTTAAGATTCCTTATTAGGTTATCTAGTTTAGCTCCCTCTGTTTTTGAACATTCTGATGTGTTCTATGTGCTTTGTCATTAACTTTCAGAAATCGTTTAATTTCTTCCTTGATGTCTTCTGTGACTCACTGGGTGTGGAGTGTATTGTTAAGTTTCCAAGTGCTTCTAAATTTTCTGTGGTTTCTTCTGTGTTTGGTTTCTACTTTCATTGCTTAGTGATCTGATAGTAAATTTCATTTCTTTTATGTTTATGTATGCAGTGTTTGTGGACTAGTATGTGACCTATTTTGGAGAAAGTACTATATGCTACAGAAAAGAATGTATACTCTGTTACAGTGAGGTGGGAATCTCTGTAGATTCCTAATTAGGTCCACCTGTTAAAGGAAGTGGTTCACCTCTGGCATTTCTTCATTGATGTTTTGTTTCCTTGATCTATGTCTTTGCAAAAGTAAGGTATTAAGAGCCCTTACTATGGTTGTATTATTACTATATTTATTTGATTTTTATGTTCTACAATATTTGTTTTATGATGATACCTGCTCCAGTATCAAGTACATAAATATTCGTAAGTGTTATCTCTTCTTGTTGGATTGTTCTATTAACTAGTATGTGGTGACCTCCCGTTTTTCTGATCAGTTTTAGCTTGATGTTTACATTGTCTAAGATTAAAATTGTTATCCCTGCCTTTTTTCAGGGTCCCGGTGCATGAAATATTGTTTTCTATCCTTTGATTTTTAGTTTATGAATATTTTTTGGATTAGATGAGCTTTTTTAATGCAATAAGCTGTTGGATTCTATTTTTCAATACAAGCTAACTATCTGTGTCTCTTTATTGGAGAGTTCAGGCAATTAACATGGAGAGATATTTCTGAGAGACATTGATTAATTATCATCACTGCACTCTTTCCCTTTAGTGACTCTTTCATTTTACTTTTCCTGTCGATTTGTGTTGTTGTTGTTTATCCATTGACTTTGCGTGGGGTTTTCATTCCATCTGAATCTTTGCCATTAATGGTTTTGTCACTTCTGTCTGGATATTCTTAAGTATTTTCTGGACTCCTGCTTAGTATTTATAAATCTCTTGAGTTTCTCTTTTTCATGAAATGTCCTTGTTTCTCCATCCAGTTTGAAGGAAAGTTTTGCTGGATATGTTCATCTGGGTTGGAAGTTGTTTGTTTTTAAGGCTTGAAATACGTAACTTCAAGCTCTCCGGGCCTTTAAGAGCTGTGTTGAGAAGTTTGCTGCAATTCTGATGGGTTAACAATTATATGTGTGGTTTTGTTTTTTGATGTGTGGGAGTTTTGTTTGTTTGACTTTTCTCTGACGGCATTTAAATGCTGTGGGTTGTTATTGCTGCTCTTGCTGCTGTGTTGCATATCTGGCCATTTAATTGTAATATGTCTTGGTGAGCTGCTGTGTTCATCCATCATCATTTGCTGTTCTGAAAGCCTTGCTTACCTGGGTGTTGGGCTCTTTTCTTATATTTGGAAATTTTTCTGTTACGATTTCCATAAACAAATTAATAATTCCATCTGTGCCATCTTCTAGTTTTCGTCTAACTCCAGTTAGCTTCAGGTTTGTCTTCTTCATGCTGTCTAGTAGCTGTTGTGTAGTTTTCTTCTTGTTCTCTTATCTTTTTTGTGGCTTTTCTGAGTACTTCACCGTAATATGCCATTTTGTCCTCAATTTCGAGCACTCTTTTTTTTCACATTGGTCATTTTGAGCGATAATTCCAAGAAGTTTTGGTTCATGTCCTCTTTAAATTCGTCAAGTTCCTTCATCTCTCCTTCAAACATTTTGTAGAGCTCTACTGCCTCTTCTTTCCTTTCCTCTCCACTTCTGCCGCCTTGCTCTGCCTTAGAAGAGTGAGAAGAACTTGGGGGGCTTTTGTTGCCTTATTCCCCTTGACCCTGTGTGTATTTAATTTGTTTTGTTGTGTTGTTGCTGATTTTGCTTTTTAGTTTGCACCTGGCCCCCCGGGTACTGCAGGTTGAGGTTTAGCAGGGTGAGGAAAGCTTGTAGTTTATATGAATATTTTTTGCAAGATACTGCCTTCTTGTGATGTGTTTCCGGCTTTATCTCTCTAGAGATGGTATTGGACCTTCAGTTATTTAAGTGATTTGGACTCTATTCCCATACTTTTTAGGAAAGAATTAGTTTTGGTTCTAGCAACATCAACAGACCCGATCGTATATCACTTATGTAAGATAGACTTTGCATTTAGCTTTTCATCATTTATCAATATGCTATGCAACCTGTATTCAATTATTATTGGTTGTTCTCTGATGAGGTGGGAGAAGTAGAGGGAAGAGATTGAAGAGTAGATGAAAGAAGAGTTTAAGTCAGTTAGTGGAGAGGAAGCTAGCGGAGATAGTGCCGGGGGTCAGACTCTGTCGGAGCACTTCCATTCCGGTTGAAAGGTGAGTGTTGGGGGTTGTAGGAAGATATGTATGAGGGTGAGGATGAGTTATAGCAGGGCAGAAGTGTACTTCGTGATTGAAGAAGGTATGTGGATGTCAGAACTGTTGATGTCTGTGTATCTGTAATGTGGGAAAGAGGTATGGGGAGGACAGACATCTACATAAGATACAGAGAACAAAAGGAATAGGACAGGGAGGAGAAGAAAGGAGTGGAGAAGATAGTAGAGATTGAGAAGACATGAGTAACAAGAGCAACTGGAACCTTGAGAGGAGAAGTTTCAAAAGTAGGAAAAATAATATAATAGTACTGATACAGGACCTTAAGGTTAAAACACTGGATAAGGATATGAGAAAAGGGAAAGAACATGAACACCAACTAAATTAAAATAGAAGAAAAAGTAAAATAGCAACATAAAACAACAATAAAAAATGCCAGAAGATATCCACAGGAGCTCAGTTCAAATAGTCCACCAGGAGAATACATATGTGATTCACATGTTACTGCATTGCCAGAGAGCCTGGGTGTGCACAACCTTCCCTTCTTTCATTGATCGCCACACCAACACTATCTCTGATCTTCCCACTCCATAACTGAAGCTAATCTCGTCTCAGAGCTTCATCCTGCCAGTGTACAGACACTGGTCCAAGCCTTGGCTTAGGAGCCCTTCCCACTCCCTTCCCCCGGTGTGATAGTGGAATTGGCAGGCACATTCACTGGCAAGTGGAGGAATCACTAAGTCCGGAGCATGTTTATGCTTGCACTGTGCCCAGTCTTAGGAGTCTGTAATTGCTTTCATGGACTGACTGGGGATTCTTCAGGAGATGGCAGTGACTGGTGTGGAACCACTTGTCCTTCACTCACAGGAACAAGTCCAAAGATTCCCCAGGTATGTGTGCCTACCCACTGGGATCCACGGTCCCTGCCACTCTGCCCAGGGTGTGGGCGAGGTTCCCTTGCTGAGTGAGTGAGAGCTGGTGGGGATTCTGGAGGGGAAGGAGTGACTGCAGTTCCTTCTTAACTGCTGCACTATAAAACCCATGAGTCTGCACAGTTCCTTTCTTGTCTTAGTTCCAATCCGGTTGCAGCTGTCCACCCGTGTTCTCTGCAGATGAGCGTGTGCTCCGGGGACAGCAGCAGCATGCTGGCATGTGAGGCAGGAACAGAGCTGACTCAGCCTGTGGTCAGGCACTGGCAACTGTGAGTTGGCAGTCGAGAGGGTGTAGTGGACTTGTGCTAGGCAGTTCAGACATGCTGCCTACAAGTCTGGTGACTGACAGAGATGCAGAGCTGGTGCCAGGTGGTTTGGTTGCTGTTCCCTGTGACTCAGTGGGCAATCTGGACAAATGGGCTATTTGGGGAAGTTATAGGGGCTGTGCACACTCCCCTCAGCGAATTGGGCCACCTGCCTGGGCAGGCAGGCTCATGGACTGCAATGATTCTGCTAGGATGCTCTTCACCTGTGTATCCAGCCCTGAGTTTGGCCTGGGGGAGTTCCCCTGTTTGCGGTACACATTGGGGTGGAGAATGCAGTAATGCAGCTTTCCATTGCTTGGGGGGCTGCTGAACACAAAGTCTGTCCCAGGAATCTGGTCTCTGCAGCACTAGATCAGTCCCTCACGCTCTTTACTGCACCATCAAAATGGCTGCTCCCCAGAGGGGTGTGGTTGGGGCAGGTATAATTACTGCAACAGCTCCACTTCCCTTTCTTAGTCATTCATATGTTTGATTTGAGATGTATAGAGAGAGATATAGATATCTTATTATTAATTATCAGATTCAAGCATGTGGCTTCCTTTTGAGGCAAAAGATTAGGGCATAGCAGAACAGCTGGGCAAGTGGGCATGACCTGTCGACACCAGAGATCCAGGAAATGATCCAGGATATGTGCAGATAAACAGTTCCCAAAGACCTGCTTCTTGTACCAGTCAGAGAATTCTATCTTCAATTCTTCCCACAACAAACGAAGCAGGTTTTGTATAGGTCAGCCTAGATCTGACATCAGCTTGAGGAATGGTAGATCAAAAGATGGCCTCCATCAAGCCAGGGACCACTGTTAATTCTTTCATTGGTCTACCAGTGCTTTGCAGGGTGTATTTCTTTTCTTACCTTTAGTTGTCCCTCACTTGCTCTGCAGAGCATATTTCTGTTCTTTTCATACCTCTAATAAATGTAAAATCTCACTACCTTTTGCACTTGTCTGGACCAAGTCTTTGTTTGGGACAAAAAGAACCTAGAAATATCCTCTAGAAGGAGATCCCAGAACTTCAAAGCCCAGTAACACTTCTGCTTGTGCTTCAGCTACCTTTGATGGAATCTATGCACCAATTAAACATTAGACACCCAGCCAGACAAGGAAGGCTAAAGTTTGAAGGCATTTACAAAAACATTGACATCCTTAGGAAGATCCTTTCTATTTAATATGGCTGAAATGGAGATCCTCTGACCAATCTCACTATTAAAGTAGACCTTAGTCATTTAGTTGGTTCAATTCAAAGGTACCACATATGCATGTATGGTAACATTTTGGTTCATGAATACTTCTTTTCATGAACAATTCAGTTCGCTAACAGAAACATTCAGCAAAATTTTGCTTTCATTTGTGAATTCCACATTGGGTGACAAACACAACCACTACCATCTTTCCCACACAGGCTCAAACAAAGCCACCTTCCCCAGAGTCATGAAATGAATTAAGTTCACGAACTGAGGTACTAATGTATTTTAGCATTTATCCATAGGTTTATGAGACAAAGCAAATGCATTAATATATCCATCATTTCATGTACTTATCATTTGGTAGTGAAGACACTTAAAATCTACTCAATAATTTTCAAATGTACAATATATTAGCTATAGTCAATATGCTAAAAAAATAGTCTCCAAAATATACTCATTCTTTCTGACACTGTTCCCCTTTGACCCAAATCTCCCTGCTCCACCCACACCCAGCCCCCAGGAACAATCATTCTACTCTCTGCTTCCACAAGATCCACCTCTTTAGGTTCCATGTATGAGACTGTGCCATTTTTCTTTCTGTGTCTTGCTTATTTCACATAACATAAATGTCTCCAGCTTCATTCAAGTTGTTGCCAATGACAGAATTTCTTCCTTTTAAAGTCTGAATAATATTTCATTATGTATTCATTCTACCTTTTCTTCATTCAATGATGGACACTTAGGTTAATTTCATTTTGGGCTGTTATAAATAATGCTGCAGTAAACATGGTAAGACAGATATCTCTTTGATAGAGCTTTCCATAATGATTTTCCTTTCTCTACTGGGCTTCTACTACCTAGTGCATTTTCCAGGCAAATTTAGAAGCTCCCAACAGCTCTCACTTTGTTCAGCAATTCATCATTAACGAACATTTTAAAATTTAAGTATGTAAAACTTTATTGCAAATTAGAGACACATACACATTATACCATACTATTACACTATCTATTGATGCTTATGTAACTAGGTTAACAAAAATAAAGAACAAGCAGTCAAATATTTAGTACCTTAATTAGATTATTGCACCCAAAAATTAATGCCTAAAATTGTGCCATAATTTCTAGAATGGTAGCAAGATTTATACTGAATTATGCTTTCTTGCAAGAGTGATTTTTTAAAAGGTACCAAGTAGATAGAATCTGCATCATTTAAGAGTCCCCTGTGTGGAAGAAGCTGTCCTATTTTATGTGTGTTGATTTGAAAGGGTATTTGAGAAAGAATGGGAAAATGAGCCCATGAGATCAATATCCTGAACAATTAACCTATAAACAAATAAATAACACAGTATATGGGCTACTTAATGTCACATCTCTATAGACAGACAAGAGTAAGTTTGTAATCAAGGTTGACATGATAGATATAACTAGATTACTGGTGTGCATTGCCAGATTCACGAACAGAAGCATTTGTGCTCCCTCATGGCTCCACGTTGTACAGGAGGCTCTCCGCCCTTCCCTCTCCTTAATCCTCTCACCCTGATATTCTTCAAGAATTTAGACATTTACATTTATCCTCCAATGAATGGCATGTACTAGATTCAAAAGAAAAAGCAGAGGCCAATTTAACCACTGAGGGACCAGAGTTTAAACAATTTTTAGGACTCTAAGAGAAATACAAGCAAACAAAACCAAGATAAAAGGTTTTCACTTGCCTTGTGCCTCAAAGATGATCTTGGATCTTTATATACACCCACAGTCCATCAATTTGATTATAAATCAATGGCTCACAACTGACTACATATTAGAATAAATTCAAGAGGTTTTTAAAACTATACTCATTTCTTGCCCCCTCCTCCTACCACATAAGCCAGTGGAAATTGAAACCCTGGGTACTAGTCTCAAGCACCCGAAGCTGTTAAAAACTTTGAAGATGGTTCTGAAGCATAGGAAATGTAAAACCAACTGCATCTGATAAAGAAATCTATGTCAACAAGGGCAGAGCCTCACAAGCCACTAATATCACTCTTTCTACCAGCTAGAAAAGTATCAAAATTTAATATAAAGATGCTGTGATTGCAGCCTAGGAAAACATAGATTCCAGAAGATATTCATATATACCTAAAACAAAAACTAAGTTATTAAAAGTTTAACAGAATACTTCACTGACCAAATTTTGCAGGTAAATACATCTCTCCCGAAGATAAACCTTTCAGTCAATCTTTTTAATTTTTATTTTTAAACTGTACATTTTCATACCTGGGGATATATATTTTAGCTGAGAGTTTAAGTGTTCTGAGTTTCATGAAAGTGAGGCATCACTAACACAGAATTAAGACGTCCACATAAAATTTCAAACCTTACACAATGGTCCTAAAGGAAAAAGAAGAAATAGAACAGATCAAATGATGTTCTTTTCCTCCATTTTGACATTTCTCCATACCTTACAGTGTTTTCCTTTTCTGTAGGTAATAAGAATTCATGTGATTTAACCTAGTACAAATATTTATAATAGAATAGCACCACTTTTTAAATAACAGAGAGGAGAATTCTTAAAGGGACATATAAAGACATTTGTAAAGGAGACCCTTCATGAGAAATAGCTGGCCTTTCTTTGAAAGAAAGGAAAGGTGTGGCATGTTCTTCATCCTCCAGCTCCTTCTACGGAGTGAAATAGAGGTGAGTGCTTTGACAGTATTTATGCAACTAGACTGAACAATGCCACCTGCCAAGAAGATCAAACCCATGAAAAAGAAAACTACTGGGTGTGGGTTGGGGGGAAGGGAGGAAAATCAATGAAAATTAAAAGCCAGACAAAAACTTTGAGAAAATTTTGCATCTGAAAAGACTTTTTGAACCATAGATAGTACTAACAGCAGAAGGAGCATCTAGGGTAAGGAGAGAAAAGAAATTTAAAAAAGAAAAAATAACAATGAAAAGTACCTCATTCAGTTTTTATCATTGTAATAAATAGAAAGCCAAACAAGAAGGTCATAGACGAAGATTTGTTTCATCTCTGTCCTTTCATCAGCTCCCAAGTCAGAAATATTTGCTCAGTAAGACAATCTTTAGAAGAGGAAATGGAAATGGGCGATAAAGCCCAGTACATGCATTATTGTCAACATGTTTAACCTTTGCTTTTAGATATATCAAAACATTTGCTTCTGGCATCTTATGTCTCAAGCTGTATTGTGACCCAGTAGTTAATAGCCCAAATCTTTGTTTAGGCTTATCTTCAGCTTCTTAGGTTCCAGCTGGCAAGGGGACCCTGTAGAGTCACCTGCCTGTCTTGTGACAGAGGGCAGGCCCAACCCAGCAAAGCTCATTGTTGTTCTGCAGGTTGCCTTGGGGTGCAGAGGGGAAAAGAAGTGTTGCTGAAGACAGAAAGGACACTTCAGTGGGGATCTCATTATTTTGCAGATCTATATTAAAACAGTGTGTTGCTTTTAAATGAAGTAAAATTGTCTATTGTGACGCACTCATTTCACTGCTTACTGAGTGCTCTATCCAGAATTTTGATTTAAAAAAAATTATATATATATATATATATATATATATATATATATATATATATATATACCCTAGAGCTTTTAGTTTGTTTCTTGATTCGTGTGATTTTTTCCTTTTGGAGTGTATATTAACTACTTCCTGTCAGTGAGAATATCCCTAACACCCACGATTTAAAGAAAGAGAGGTTTATTTGCCTTACAATTTCTGCTGGGTTCAGTCCATGGTCAGCTGCTTCCAAGGCAGAAATAACAGAATGAAAAGGAGGGAAAGCAGAAAACTGCTCAACCCATGATGGCTAAGAAGCAAAGACAGAGAGAAACCAGGGGCCAGCATATCCCCCCCAGTGACTGAGCTCCAATCATGTCTCCCCTTCTAATAGTATATTCAGCCATAAACTTATCAGTGGATTAACCCATGATCCAATGAACCCCATGATCCAATAAACCCCACGATCCGATAAACCTCGTCTGACACTTTTGAGAATGATTTTAGATTTAAACCATAGCAGTAGATATGGTTGTTTGTTGCAACTTAAAAAACTTACAAAAATGTATACTTGAATTACCCACACTTTCATTTTAGAGCACTCCCCCATAAGACTAATGAACTAGGTTTTAGAATCTGGCATAAAAAATACTATTGCACATGCACTCTATCAAAGGAATACTGTTATACATGCATTCAGTTTAAGGCAATAGTGACGTTGACTATTATCATCTGAAATCTTTGCTGAGATTTTGAGAGTACACATATGCCCAATACACTAATGGGAATGTATTTCTATCTTTCTGGAATCAAAATATTAGTTTAAAACTATGTGTGATGTTCACCAAAGAATTTTAAAAATTAAAATTGTGTAAGTGCTTCACATTTTACATTAAAGTTATTAATAACCTGTGAACTTTTAGTTTTCCAGAAAGCCACTGGTGGCTAAACACACAAGCTTGGAAATTTTACATAATCAAAATAGTAGTATGGAATAAAGCTCGATACATTCAGTCAATAGCAATTTATTAAGCTATATCCAACTACACTCCAGATACTTTTCAAGTTTTCAGAAATGGACGTGAAACTGAATTTTGTCTGCAACCAATAAGCTTCCACAGAAGTAAAGAAATAAAAGCTAAATCATTATTTGTATCATATCAGTAGTTCTCAATGAGCAATCCCAGAACAGCAGTGCTTCATCACCTAGGAACCTGTCAGAAATGTAAACGCTTAGCCTTCATCCCAGGCCTTCTCAATTATTGATCTTAGGGTAGAACCTACCAATCTGTGGCTTAGCAGGTCTTTCAGGTGATTCCAATGGATACAAAATTTGAGACCCACCTTACTAATGGAAGCACCGTGATGCAGTCATGAAGTAATGTGTTCTTAACTCCCCCTGGAGTAAACTGAGAAAGAAAGCACTTCCTGGGGGTGATTATTGAGATTTGAAAGATGAGACAGATAAGATGCCAGAGGAAGTTCCAGACAAATACAAGGGTACAAAGAGGTACAGAAAAGTATTCTGTATGTCAGTTTTGAACACTCTTTAAAATTTTTATATACTTTAATTTTTCCTTTCTAATTGACATAATTGCACATATTTAGCAGTACAGTGTGATAACTCAGTACATGTACAGGGTTATAATGAACAAATCAGGATGATAGCATTCCAATTTCCTCCTCATTTCTTTGCCCCTGAGGCCTTTGAATTCTCTTGTAGTTCTTCATAAAATATGCAATAAATTATTGTAAAATGTGGTCATCGTTCTGTGCTGTTCAGCATTGGAAGGTATTCTCTAACTGTTTTTAAGTAGTTCTTTGTATCTTGCCTAAATGAGTCATTTTCTTTCTTAAATCATCCTTGAGTAAATTGGTTTTGCAAGCAACTCCAATTTTACAAAAATTTATTCTAGTTGTGTGATAGTCATTAGAGGGTGAAAGGGTGATCCTATTCTGCAGAGGACAAATCCTAGGCAAGTTGCTTCCATGGAAATTCTGCATACTGGACAGATTTTCTGGGGATGAGACAACTTTAACTGATGAAAAGCTTGTCATGAGCTTGACATGCCCCAGATATAGGTATGACATCTCCATTATTGTCATCTTTTGGTTTTGTCTTTGGGAAAAAAATACTTCGTGGTAAAGGACATCAGCAGGGGGGAAATATATATATAATGCTGTGGTCAAGAGCTAAAAGCTATATTCAGCCAAAGCTGAGGCTAATGCTGAGTATCATGTCTTAGCTCCAGGGATTTGACAATAAATCTTGAATTGCAACAAAAAAGATATCACGATTTTATTCTTATTAACAGCTTGAGTCAAATTTTAAATGCTTGATATAGTGCAGGAACAATCACTTAGTCTTTTCAACTACTGAAATATTCCTGTGGTCACTGCACTGTAAATTTATGGTCCTAAATATATACTTAATCTCTGAGGCAAGTGGGAGACCAAGATATCACTCAAGCATATCATTTTGCTCTAGCATGTTTTTTTCCTACTCTATATTCTTTATTACTCTGGATCAAATGTGATTTTTTGTAGATGTTGCTGCACAAGACTTTGAAGACTTTTTTCCTTCATACAATATTAAAATCAGGAATATGATACTCTGCTTTAATTCCTTTAGTCTCCAATGCTGTGAAATGCAATCATATAGAACTTCTTCTTGAAAGACTTCAGATTAATATGTATGGCTACAAAGATCCAAACAAGTGCAAGATTAAATTCTGTTCACTGATTTTCCAATGCCATAGCAAAGTGCTAGACATTCTAGGTTCTCAGTAGGTATTCCTGAGACAAATGAAGGACTAGGTAGATTTAAATAACTACAAGCTACAAGTTGTTCCCTAAACTTACTTTCATTTTATAAATACTGGTACTCCAAATGGTGCCACAAATATGCAAATTATGGTAAGTAGCAAGGAAAAAAATGAAAGAGAAAATAATGGTGATGGATCAGAAATTAAATCATCTGACAGGGCCACAATAACTAAAGCAGTGGCGTCGTAGCACAGAATTATGTGCACAGATCAATACACCGGAATAGAAAGCCTGGCACAGTCATAAATACATGTGGGAACTTGGCATATGAGACAGGTAACATCTCAGATCACTGGCAGCAAGTTGGACTTTTCAATAAATGGAATTGAAATCTCTGGGTAGCCATCTGGAAAAAGTTCGAATTGTTTTCATACCACATACCAAGGAAAACTCCAATGAGGCAAAGATGTACCAAAAGGAAATATATCAAACCCTTTTATTATCTAGGAACTGATCTAACTGTGATTTTAAAACTACAAGCTCTAAATGCATAAATAAAAATCCATAGCTACATTAAAAACAAAAAAAGCTTCATGCCAAAAAATTCAAACTAAAATATATGAGAAAAAGTAGCTACAATTTATAGGACAAGTGTTCAGCACTGTAGTAAATAAAAAGCTCCTAAATGTCTAGTAAAAATGTTTCTTTAAAATGCAACAGAGGACCCAGGATACGGCTTAGTGGCCCAATGCCTGCCTGGCAAGCACAAGGCCCTGAATTCAATTCCCACACCAAAAGATTGTAAATAAAATGCAACCGAAAAATGGGCAAATGATGTAATCAGAAGTTCATAGGAGAAAAAAATACAAATGGTCCTTACATATATTTAAATGTATTCAACCTCAAACTTAAGAAATACCATCTTTCATCATTGGCAAAGATCCAAAACTTTGACAATATTTTCTGTTGTTAAGATTTTAAACTAATACATGTGCCCATATCTTCCTAATAACTATGCAAAATAGTACAATCTCTACAGAGGAAGATTTGACAATGCATATAAAATATATAAAATTTGGGGCTTGCAAATCTGAGAATTTATCCTATGTATATACTTGAGCATGTGACATCTATAACATCATGACATTGTCTAATTCCAAAAGTTAAAAGAAATCCCAAATGCCCATCAAAAGAAAGTAATTTAAGTAACCTACGATGTCATGTACTCAATGAAACACTAACCCTAAAAGAAAAAGAATGAGGTGACCTTTATACTGATGTAAAAAGAACACCAAATTATATTGCTCAGTAAAGGGACAAAGTATGAGTGCTGACATGTTTATAATATGCTACCCATCAAGTAAGAAACTAGAGAAAATAAGAATGTATATTTGCGTTTGGTAATATCTGAAATGATAAACACTGCAAGCGTGTGCAGAAAACACATGGATAGAAGATGGGCTAATGAGGGACAGGAGTAGAAAACTTAGCAAATTATGCATTTCAGCAAACTTTTTCAACTTATGGAATTATATGTTTTACACAAAGAATTTGAAACAATAAAAAAACTGGCAAGAACTAATCTATGAGATTATTCTGCATTGTACTGTGATTTTACTGTTTCTAAATGCCTGTTGTCTAATTTTTTCAGGTTACCATGCTAATACAGTCTCTTAAAATCTATGTAAACAATCGATTTTTTCAGTTTCAGTTCTAAAACAGACATCCATTCATAATCTTTAAGTTTTTATCATTTTCTGTCCTGTTCCTGTGCTACCTCACGTCTGCTTGCCAATGCTTTTGCTCTTTTACTTTTAAAAACAAACAAACAAAAAAACCAAACTATGCTGCAACAAATCTGGGTGTACACAAATTGCTATGGCAGGTGGTAGAAAAGTACCCATGCTCAAAGACAATAGATAGGCAAGGAACCAGTTTCACTATGGTAAAGCCCCCACTGACAAACCCTCAAGGCCATCGGTCCAGTCGAGTCGGCGGGGTTACCCAGCGATCCGCCAGGCTTCACCTCAGCACAGTGCGTCCGGAGGCCCAGGCAAGTACTCTGAATTGCAGATAAGGTGACAGGGGATTAGCAATGGTTGTTGTATTACACATTGATAACTTCAAATATATGTATGTTCAGGATAACACAAATAGACATACAAGATTGATTAAACAACTAATCGTTAATTGTTCCTTACATTAAAACGACATGAGACAATAATGCAACCATGTTAGCCGTCCTGCATATATATACATAGTTACATAGCTATCCCCTTCTTCCTTTTCTCCTTCTCTTGATCCCAATTGCTCTTTATTTTTGAGCAGTTTCCTTTCATACCTCCTAATTTATATTCCTACCTTCAAGTTCTTACATTAATATACAATACACTGTTTGCACATGCACATCTGATTTATTTCAGTTATGAGTATTGTCTCTAATTGTGACCATTTGCTATAAAAGCCTCAAGTTTGTCTTTCTTTATAGCTACAGCATAATTTGAAGCAGCCATGTCTCTCCCCAAAGTGAGAGCCCAAGAGAGTAAAGAAACCCAAAAGTACAGTTGTTATCAGAGGGAAGATGACTGATTGGGTAGTAGAATAACAGAGATGAGGGTGGAGAAAATTAATTAATTGAACAAGCCATCATCTGTAAAACTGAGCAACAAATGTGAAGATAAAATTATGTAATACAGCATCCAGTGTTAATTCCCTATCTTCTCTATAATTTGGTTTTTCCTTTATTGTTTATGTGATAAGTAATGCAAAGATATCACTATGTAATACAGCATCCAGTGATAATTCCCTGCTCTTTTCCATAATTTTGTATTTACTGTATTGTTTTTGTGTTATTGATTCATAAGTCTCCATGCTTTTGTCTATAAAGTAAAATTAAATTAAATTAAGTTTAAAAAAAGATTATACCATTTTACTCTTGTAAAGGTTATCAGTGATCCCCTAGGAGCCACCTTAATTTGCTGGACCTGTCTACAGCACTGGATGGAGTTGATCTCTTCCTCGTCGTTGACACACATGTTTACTTGTTGTCCAGGACACAGTCCTTATTGTTTTCTTCCTACGTGGGTCACTTCTTTTCCTGTCTAGCTCCATTCTGCTGCCCAGTCTCACAATGTTGGGACACCTACACTTAGTCCTTTCTTGGTCTCTCCAAGTCTCTTGTTTTTAAATACCCCTTTATCTGCCAGTAACTCCCAGATTTAAATCTCCAGATCAAGCCAGACTTCTCTTCTGAATCCTAATTTATATTTCTTCCTGGCTGAAGTCTCCAAATGGACATCCAGCAGACGTCTTCAATTTAAGACACACGAAACAGATACCTAATATCCCTTACCAATCCAGTCAACCCAGTTTTATCCTTTCTAATTGATAGAGATCCACCTCTGACTCCTCGCTTTTAAGTCCCACATCTCGTCTGTTAGGAAACTTGGTCAGCTGCACACTCAGCCCTATCTGCTTGTCAGCACCTTCACTATGACTCACACTCAAGCCACCTCTATCTCTGACCCTGGATGACTACGAGGAGCTCTTACTGGGTTTCCTCCTACCATCTCTTTTCCACCCAGACCTCTCTCTTTAAAACAAAAATCAGATTCTATTATTCATCTGCTCTAAATCTCCTATGGTTTCCTAGCTAACTCAGGAGCCAAAGTTCTTGGCATTTTTTACAAGGCTCCATATGATTGGCTTTCCATGTTTCGCTTCTCATTCTTTCACCCAGTTCCACTGACTTGATGCACTCCAGATATCTGCCAGCTAGCAGTCTCCTCTGCTGTAAATCTTGGCCTGAACATCAGCTTCTCAATGTCATCTGTCCTAAGAATCCTTTTAAAAACTACCTCTTACCACTCGTATCTCAAATATTTTTGTCTTGCTCATTCTTTTTTCCAAACCACTGATTGTTTGCTATATAGTTTGCCTCTATACTAGGTTTATTGTAGATTTTCCACATCTTCTCTCTATAATGTGAGCTTCGTGAGGGTTGGGATTTTTGTCTGTAAATACTTCAAACATTTTCCTGCCACATAGTAAGTACTGAATAAAGTATTTTTGAATGAATATATAAATTTGTCTTCAAAACAGAGCAGAAAGATATTCTATTTGGGAAACAGAGTCAAATATCAAATAAGAGAAAGGATTTGTTGTCAGATTTAACCAATACACAAAATTATCAATGGGGAAAAATTAAAGAAATATTTACATTGAGTTTGAAGATAGTTTTAAATAGAACACAGCTATTTTTAAAAATTTTCACTGGTTGATTAAATAACTGCTTATGGATTCAATGAGTCATAAAGCAGGTATATTTTAAATTCTGAAAGACACTGTCAGGTTGCTTTTATGAGTATGCATAAATTTATATATACAATATCAGTATACATATAGCCTTGTAGGTTATTAATTTTCCATATCATTTTTATTATTATATTAAAATAAATACACATGTAACACAAAACATTTTAATTTTTGGTACTTTATAAGATATTTCAATGAAGTATAAGTACAACAAGAATTAAATGTTAAGTGATGACAGACTGAATTACTGAATCAAGGACAGGATATGTGCATGGGTGGATGAGTGCATGGATGGATGGTTAGACAGATAGATGGTTAGAGGAATACTGAAGAAATACTTAACAAGACATGATAAATACATGAGAGGACAAATGAGAAAAAGAAGTTACCTGGTTCTACAGAATGATAAAGGCAGCAACAGAAAAGTAATTTAGCTTTGATGGGAAAAAATGTTCTTTGAGGAAATCTAATGAAAATCATGATTTGTTTCTTTTTTAATTAACTTCAAGAGAATAACAAGCTTTATTAACCAAAACTTTCCTTCTCACAAAATAAAATACTCATGGCTGCTTGAATAAAACAAGCACCTGTATAAGGCTGACTAGAATAAGATGATAAAGTTTCTGAAATTAGATTACAAACTACAATTTGAACTCTCGTCTTCCAACATAATCATCACTTGAGAGGACAAGAGAAAGTTAGAAGATTTGGAAATGAAGAGCAATGACTAAGCATTAGCAAAGTCAGCTCCTCTGGAAGAGAGAAGAATGTTTTCATAGACCTGCTGTAGGGGATATCTGAAATCCACGATCTCAAAGTCACTGTAGAAAATGGCAGGATCTCCAGTGCTATCCAGTTACCCTTACTGGCACATCACAGATTCTTCTTCCTTTCCAGAAAACTGACCCAACACTCTAGTGTATTCTAACTATTGTAACTACCATTCTAAAGACACATGACATCTAAAATCCTCCTTGTCTTTATGCCTGTTTTTTTTTTGTTTTGTTTTTTGGTTTTTTTTCTAATCTAATAGCCAAAATTTACTAGAACCTTTCTCCAGTCCCTGGAACAACAAATCTCTTCAGAGAGCTGTAAAGGAATACATCCTATGAATTCATTAGGAAACTTGGATGAAATCTATCTGGCTAATAGAGCAAGTGGGGATAATCAAACATGTTTAGAAGTCAGTGAGACCTGTGTTGGAAACATGACTCTGCTTTTTCTAGTTGCATGACTCTGAGGACATAGCTCTTCATACTTAGTTACTTAAAATTAATAGGCCCTTTGCTAAGTTAGTCTGTAGAAGCACCAACAAATTATGACCTCTCCATTTTAATAATTGTTCTCAAGATAAAATACAAATTGGAAAACAGATGTGCCTTTGTAATCTGCAATTGTGTATTGATTGTTGATTTGAAGAGTTAAATAATTGGAATGTATTCATTGCAGGAATTGTAATGAGCAAAAAAGCAAAGTACTAATGTCAGTTATTGTATATGCAGAGAGCAGTCAAGTGTTTTTTTGATAATGAAGCTCAGGGCATCGCCTAAATTTATGAAACATCTGCTAAAGCAGCTGCTTCTTCATTAAATAAAAATAAAAGTGTACCACATTTCCTTGGCAATGCTGATAAATAGGAACAGGTGATGATCCCGAAGAGATTATGATTATAAACGAACCTATTGAAATTCTTCAGTATTTTTATAGATGCATCAAAATAATACATTAAAACTGAAAAGAAAGTTAGAGGGTCCCTGAAATACACTGGAGCCCACAAGGAAATGGCTAACCTGCATGTGCCTCTTAGCTTAGACTCCACATTCGAAATGAGATGCTCTTCCTGCCTAACTCCCTCAATTTACCACCTGGAATCTTCCAGCTAGTAACCACAGAGCAATTCCCAAAACTCAAATTCCATTCATAACTACATACAAAGAAAAGTCAACGTGCCGTGAAAGTCATGTCAAACTCTTCCCGTGATGAGTGAGGACCAATGTTATCCCCATATATCAAGGGAAATTGGGCTTATTTGAAAGGGAAGGAAATAGAGGTTGGTTGGTTTATAAATATACCAAGACTTTTGACCTAAATTGCAAATTATTTGTATCATATTTCAACCAGAACCTGTGAGTCCCTCACCAGCTTACCATCTGTATCAGTCAGGGTTTACTAGAGAAAGATTTAACATGAGATATACAATATGTACAACAAATTACCTATTTGGCTTACAATAGTCAGCTACAGGGTTAGATGAGGAAGCGTACAGAGGGTGTCTGCACACTGGAGATTGAAGAGCCCAGGCCTGGGGCCTGGAGCTCACCGCACTGTCTGTGCAAGTCCCTATCAAGGACTGTTGAGTCTGCAATGAAATGCTGATGAATCTACAGTGAAGGCCGGAGAGCCAACACCAGAACGCTGAAGAGTCCCAGGCGGAAGCTGAAGAATCTGCACCGGAAGCCAGGAGACGACCAAGCTGAAGGTGAAGACTGGAGCTCCTCTGAAGAACCAGCGGCCGGTCCCTCCTCAGTTCTTTTTTATACAGTCTCCCAGCTCTGGGGAGGCGGGGGTGGTCCTCTACACCCACCCCTCTTGTACAGGTTTAGGATGAATACAAATAAGCACCCTGGCTTCCTTCTGAGTGACATAGTTAACCTTCTAAACTTTCCAAATTAACATAATAAACAACATCCCAGAAGGGTAAGGGCATGTCCTTTTTACCCCAAGATTTACAACTGCTGAGTTACTTAGCCGAGCCTCTAGACTCCCCAAGTTGACACAATATATCAACCATAGGGGATGATGGGAAGATGGCGACCAGGTGAACAGCAAAGGAGCGATCCTCCTTAATAAACACCACCAGCTGGAGACAGACTTGGCGAGCGTGAATGCCGGGACCTCGGCTGGGAAGTTCAAACTGGGCGTATTTCTCTGAGATGCCAGGGGAGATGCGGTAGGGCGGACCAGGCTGCCGTGGCGAGACTTGGGAAAGCCCCAGACGCTGGGAGCCAGGGATGATCCACGCGGGGAGGAAGTTTGGCTCGGTCCAAGCGCCCTGGGAGCACAGCCAGCTCGATCCCTCCCGCCTCCCAAGCCGGTGCAGCTTTCCGGTGACTCCCGACAGAGATCGGCTTTTTGGTGGCGGCGGCGCCCGGCAGTCCCACATTTTGCGCGTATCAGGCGGGCCGCGCAGAAAGCCCCAAACGCTGGGAGCCAGGGACGCTCCACGCCGGGAGGAAGTTTGGCTGGGTCCGAACGCATTGGGAGCGCAGCCAGCTCGGTCCCTCCCACCTCCCGAGCCGGCGCGGCTTTCCGGCAACTCCCGACAGAGACCAGCTTTTTGGCGGCGGCAACGCCCGGCGGTCCCACATTTCGCGCATATCGGGCAGGCCGCGCGGAAAGCCCCAAACGCTGGGAGCCAGGGACGCTACGTGCGGGGAAGAAGTTTGGCTGGGTCCGAGAGCCCTGAGAACACAGCCAGCTCGGCCCTGCCGCCTCTCGAGCCGGCGCAGCTTTCCGGCGACTCCCGACAGATATCGGCTTTTTGGCAGCGGCAATGCCCAGCAGTCCCACATTTCGCGCGCATTGCACGAGCCGCACAGAAAGCCCCAAAGGATAGACTGGCACCTTGGAACCTTCCTGCCTGCAGGGACTCCAAAAACTGGTGAGATATCGGCGCTCGCGACCAGATCACCGAGTGGGGGAGGAGATCCATCCCTATACCTGCAGGGAACCCTGGGAGGGTGGGGGAGCGGTCTTACACACCTCACCCAGGTCACTAGGTAGGGAGTATCTAAC